>VYYJ01000294.1:0-71563 GCA_021029165.1 Cyphoderus albinus | reverse complement strand
CTTAAACTAAGCAGTAATTATACCTGGCTTTGGTGCAACTTCACTCTTCTTGTTTTTCTCCATTTTATACTGTTTCAATAATGGTAACACAAAACACTTTTAACCGTAATCAAAACTGTCAGTCACATCCAAACTCTTCAGAATACTTCAACACGAAACACACGATTCTCCACCAACTCATTCAGCATTTTCATCATGCATAATGACTTCGACAATCAACGAAAACAACGAAATGGCTTTAGGCTACAGCATATTACCGTGTTCAAGCAATTCTACAAGCAATACTCATGTCCTGTTCAAGTCGAACAGTTCAATCAAGTCTAATAATCTTGTTTTGTTTTGTTTTTGGTTTCAGTAACGTGCCTTATGTTTCCCTTTCGATACTCCCATGTATACGTACCCATCTTACCATCTTCAATCACGGAAGTGGCCTGTTCTCCAACTCCTTTCATTATTGGAGTTTTATCCTCAGCTCGTCACAAACTGCATGAATGCACTGACTTGCTGGACGTAATAGTGGCGGATTTGGATGGCGGTTCAATCACTGTTCCAGATGAAATCAGCGTCCCAATCCTACCCATCACACTTTGGAATCAGATGGAATATCAATTGTCAATGGTACTGCATCCAGAACTCGCCTCAGCAGACTTCGCGTTTCCACCGCTTGTCATCAAGTGCTCCAGTCCTGTGCAAATGGATAAAGAAATTCGTGCTGTATTTCTACGAATGTTTGCTCAACTCTTCCAGGGTTATCGAAGTTGTTTAATTATAATTCGCATTCATCCCAAACCTTTCATCACATTTCACAAGGCAAAATTTTTGGGAAAGCGTGGATTATGCGACAACGAATTTGTAAACAAGCTGCTCGAATGTATGGTCTTTAACCAGTTCATCTCTGAAAGAGGTCATCCTTGGCGGTCCTGTGACATCTGGGACGATTTGTATAGTCACATGGATGAGCTCCTGAAGCAAGAGGCGGAAGATCATAAACTGGTACTACCTCACATTCAAGAGCTCGGACTGCTTCTACTTCAGAACGAAAATCCTAGTCCAACTCCTTATGTACCCAAAATCATCAAACCTCCTGACGGAGCACACATGCGTATACACACGATAGGCTTCCCGGAACTCGAACCTAACTTTGTAGGTCAAGTTATAAAGGACGGAGTGACGAAGCATACCTCAGCCCTGAAAAGCGCCCGCTTCCCCCCTGGGGTTTCCAAAGTATTCCACCCACGACTCGTACCGGTAGGAATGAAAAATGCTGGCTTGTTAGACCCTCGGTCACTTCAGCTGGTTGACAACTCGGCGAGAAGACTAGAAGTGCTTCGAAACTGTGTGTACTGCATATTTGAAAATAAAATCACTGATGCTAGAAAAACCTTCCATGCAGTAACAAGAGCCCTCAAGAACCACACTGCCAAACTTGCCTTGTGTGCGGAGCTGAAAAATCATATTTACGGAGCAAAGCCTATCCTTAATGCACAACAGTTTGACATGGTTGTTAAGCTAATGCATTGCGCTCTTCAAGACGTCAGTGTGATGGATGAGCATGGTGTGGCAGCTGCAATCCTACCATTGGCATGTGACTTTTATCGCAAACTGTCGGTAAACGTCAAGCAGTTTGCATACACCATGATTCAAGAGCACGCAGTTTGGAAGAACCAACAATTTTGGGAATCTGTATTTTATATAGAGGTGGAGAAGGAAATCAAAAAACTGTACATGCCCTCGGAGACTACATCTTATTCGGCTCCAGGTTCAAGAGTGGGACTTCCCAGACTTTGTAATTCTGAACACATGCAACCAACGGTAAGTTTAGCTCCGCCGGCTTCTTCTTCTTACCGGAGCAGCAGCGCCACGGTTCTTATGAACAATAACACCCCTACTACAAATAGCATCCTGAATAACAACTTGGTGAAACTAAAAACTGTGGATCATCATGCCATCACCTCCCGTAACTCATTTAATGGAACAATCCCCAACAACAGCCATCCTCAACTATACTACGAGTCCACTTCTGCCAGAAGCGTGACAACAATTACTGATTCGTATGGAATTGATGGTACGAGCTACCTCGCAGGAACTCCTTGTAGACCACCATTGAGAACCAGCATGTCGGTTATTGAACGAAGAGATAGTTATGACCGCAGCTGCGAAATGCTGGACAGAGACGACAGCAGGTCTTCAATTTACCCTCCATTGGGACCACCCCCACCGGTCCCACAGTCTGAACCTAGCACCCCAATGCCTCCCCCATCACCTGTAGAATACTCTCCCTTGGAAATTGCGGCTGAGCAATTTCGATTAGCAGCCGGAATGAGTTCAGATAAGCTGAAGTCTCATTCTCAAATTGAAGAGTCGACAATCGTTGCCCAAGCTATTCACTTCATAAGTCGAATGACTTATTTGTTGGTTCCTTTGGATACCCCAACTCACCGGAAACCGGAAAGAACTCACTCGCATCACACACAAGACGAAGAACGGTCCAGTAACGTCACCAGCATGGCTGAAAGTGACAGTATAGGAGGGGAATCGGGGTTTGAGGACCATGACGCTTACGCAGAGGCGGGAGCACCCGTGAAGCGATTCATTATTCGCTTCATTGATAAAGTGTGTACTGAAGGAGGAGTCTCAGAAGAATATATTCGAAGAACTCACAATTTCGTCAGTACGTGTGTCGACATGCACCTTGAAGAATGTGACAATGTCTTCAAGGAAACGAAGCGGTTGCCACCAGTTCAGAAGCCTAAAATACCAACACCTTTCTTTGTACCTGGCGAACAGTTGGTCATGGATAGTCTGCGAGTCTATTTATTACCAGACGAAAGAGAAGATGCGCCGGCCGGGCCTGTCATCTTACCAGCAGAAGGTGCTCTCTTCTTCACAAACTATCGAATTATTTTTCGTGGCAGACCATGCGACCCTTATGCATGTGAACAACAAGTCGTTCGGTCATTTCCTGTTAGTTCACTGACCAAAGAGAAAAGAATCGCAGTTCAGTACCTGGCGCATCTGGATCAACTGTTACAAGAAGGACTACAGATTCGATCTGCAACCTTCCAGTTAATGAAACTTGCCTTTGATGAAGAGGTTAGCAGTGAGAATATTGATACGTTTCGGAAACTCCTTCATAAATACAGACATCCAAATGATATTTTCCACTATTTCGCATTTGTTGGACAACTCTGTAATACCATCACTCCAATGACCTCTGCTAAAGACAAAAGCACAACCATCAAGGGCTTCACGAAAAAAGCTATTCAGATGACAGCCAAAAAAGCGGGCATTAAAACCAAACATTCAAAGCGTCAAAAATACGTGCTGAGACAATGGGCGCAAGGAAACGGAGGCGGTGGGACTTTACCAGCCAATACCAAATATTTAAGTGGAATGCCCACCTCACCTAATAAATTGAGTCCGCCTTCCAACCACGATGGGGATGACCTGTCTCTCTCCGAGGAGGACTTTCCTGTAACATCCATATCTGCTGCTGTCCATCATAGTGTCACCAATGATTCTAAAAGTCTTGAAAGAATGATGGAACGCACTTATTACAAAGATTGGAAACGAATTGGCTTGGGTATCCTGCTACCAAAATCAACGAGCTCTTCCGCCTCGTCAATTTTGCAAAAGGCAGAGTCATTCCGCATATCCTTTGCGAATTCTACTTACGGCATGTGCAGATCGTATCCAGCGCTACTTGTCGTCCCAAACGTCATCACAGACGAGAGTATCAAAAAGGTGGCGAGATGTTATCGTAGTGGCCGCTTCCCAGTCATCACATGGCGGCATCCGAGAAGCAGAGCCTTGCTAATACGTGGTGCAGCATTTAATTCCAAAGGACTAATGGCATTCTTCAAAGGACACCCTCACACTGCAGGCGCTGGGGTGACTGATGCGACGGCTCACGTTGAACATGAAACCTTTCTCAGAGCACTGGTAAATGCCACGCCACTCGGAGTTGTTAAGCCTGGTCTTGTAAATACAAGAAACTTGAGTGACAGCACTCTAAGTTTAGATTCCGTTTACACCAGTAACGCTGGCCAATCTATGGGACACTTACAACTCGGCGACGCCAAGATTACTCCCGAATCGGGTCGAAAAAACAATCCTTTTCTGAAAGCCATGAATACGTTGAGGTATGCCGGGTAAGTGAGCGTTCTGTGCAAGGACAACTTCATCCACCCTCTTCTTCTCTCATTTTCAAGCACGCTGCTTCCAAAACTGCATAATTAAAAACTTATTTCAATGAACACTACTTTGCATGCCACCGTTTGCACAGTTTCTCTAACGAATTTCCACTTATTAACTTGTCAAGTCACTTCACAACTTCTGTTTCAAAATCTTGCCATTTTGAAAGTGTGATATTTCTGACTCACTGTTATGTAGCGATTTTGATATTGAATTTTTGTCTTCTGTACGTGCTTTAAACTAGAACCACGCGTCGTTCTAGGCTTGCTTTCAATTTTTGAATTTATTTTACCAACTTATTCTAAGCAATACTTTAAAAATAACATGTTAAACCGGGGACTAATTCAATCACTAAAGTGTCGTGTCACTGCGAACTGCTCTCCACTCACTCCGCAAATTCACTCTGAAAGTCAGTATTGTTCGTTTAGTAAGAAATAAACCATTGTTCCAATTCTAAGAAACTTTCTTCGAGTCCGAGAGAGCTGCCACGAAGCAGTGAGTAGATATTATAACATTTTGCTCAATCAAATGACTATTGCACGTCACCCCAGTATAAGCCAATGGTGACAGAGTAGGCACAGTTGGCTGGGCAGAACCTTACCTAATGACATAGTGCAACTGTGCAACACTACCACTACTACCAATAGAATATTTATTACCAATAAATGTGATTTTTAGAACTAATAACTTATTTTTGTTGAAGTATATATTTTTTACTTTAATTGAAACTTTATGAATCCCATGAATGAGAAATTTTAGTTTTGTATTTTATGTATAAAAGAGATTCACACGAAAAAAGTAACGATGAATGAAAAGTAAAATTTCTGCTTTTAATAAAATTGAGCTTGACAAATGCTCCGAAAAAGAAAGAAATATATTGAAACATGAACATGGTATAGAAAGATGGAAGATGTGTTTTTGAGAGATGGTGGTTGAAAGGTTTCTTGCTGTCGGGCCTCACTTTCTATTACTAATTATCAATTCGAATAACGCTGATTTCGGTGCCTTTGTGAGCACTGAATATTTCATTACGGGAACAACGTTAATTTGAGTAAATTTTGATTCTGAATCTTTCAGGACAAGTGGAGGCAAAGGAATAAAAAGTTACACCAACTGGTCGGCGGCCCGTGCAAGGAAAAGTGTGGTAACAGCCAACCACGCCATACCTATCTACACGAACGTATCGCAGATTGCAACAGAGAAAGAGCCTCACGGCTTCGAGGGACTCGCCCGTATTCAGAAAGCAGCATTGTACATATTTGGAGAGAAATCTCAGATCAAAGGAATAAAGCCGGAGGGCAACTCTAAGATTGAATATGTTCCAGTCGATTTCCCCGACGTTCGCCACACAAGGACTTCGTTTAAAAAGCTAATGCGTGCATGTCTCCCAAGCAGTTCTGGAACTGACCCCGACATGTCATTCTGGAAGGTATGACATTGATATTTATTAATCAATGTCAATGTATTATTAAATATCACTTATTAATTATTATATTTATTTATTGATATTTATTTAAAAAATTCATTTTACATAGGAAACATGTAAGTTATGTTACAAAAAACAGTAATGGGAACAGATTAATTAGCATTTTCACTCTCGCTGTCGGACCACTCGCTGTCGGTTCAGTTCTTACTGGCCACAGTTTCATAATGATAATGACAATCAGTAGTTACTAATACTCAGTAATTGCGATTTATTTTCTATTATTATTATTTTCTATTTATTATTAGTATACAAGAAAAAAGCGTAGGCCTAAGGCATTTTGAGTAACAGGGGAACAGGAATGAGTAAAATACACCGTTGTACCAACTTCGTTAATCACAACTAAAAAGTTAACTGTGTATTGCGACGTTACTCTATGTTGTACAGCAGAGGTATTCCAAAGTTGTTGAACAATACAACGTTTTTATTTATTCTACATGTCGAAACCTGTACAAACGTGTACCGTCGCTAATGTTATTCAACGTCGCGCTGATGCAGCAAAATCATTAGACACTTATGCGTATTTTTTTTTTATTCTGGAAGGCAGTGGAAGGATCGGATTGGTTGAACCAGTTATCTTCAATTTTGCAACTCACTGCAGCAACCGTCGATCTCATTGATGAAGGAGCATCAGTCATGTTCTGCATGGAGGATGGTTCAGATATCACAACACAGATTGTCTCTTTGGCGCAGATCTGCTTGGATTCTTACTACCGAACTATCGAGGGCTTTCAGACACTCATTGAAAAGGAGTGGCTTGGATTTGGCCACAGATTCACTAATCGAAATAACATGACAGGGAGTGAAGGGCCTTCATCGAATCCTGGCTTTGCCCCTATTTTCATCCAATTTCTTGATATTGTTCACCAACTACTCGTTCAGTTTCCTCTGTCCTTCGAATTTAACGTCTTTTATCTCAAGTTTTTGGCATACCATTCTGTCTCCGCACGATTTCGAACCTTTCTTGCTGACAACGAATTGGAAAGGGTCGAATATGGATTTATGGCCGTTGATGACAAGAGGAGTTCACTTCCTCGGCACTACAAAGGAGTGGACGTGTGCTCCGATGACGAGAGCCACTATCTCTGTATGTCGCCGGTCGGTACGAAAGTCATGCCAAATGCGAATTCGCAACAGCAATATTGTGGGCTGTCAATGTGGGAGTACGTCGAGCGTCATCATGCCCGATCACCAATATTTTACAACTTCAAATACGATCGGGACAGGACAATGGGACACGTTAGTATCCTTTTACCTTACCTTACTTGAGATTTATTATAAATACATTTATTGTTTATATTTATAAACTATAAATGATTTAATGTAAATATTCCATATATTATTTCTCTTCAGATCCTTCGACCTGTACGACACATATCTGCGTTAGAAGTTTGGGACTACTATACGAGTGAGCATCTGGCAAACGGTCCTCCTTACGATTTAGAAACTATTCATGGAGACACGGGGGTAGAAGACGAGCATTTAGCAGAACTCCAGAAGGACAATCGTCATTGTGTTATGTCAAGCTATGACGTAGTAGATAATCACATTCCAAGTGCTTTCACTTACTACCTTAACAAGTTTCACCATGTAGAAGTAGAAAAAGGATTATTGCCACAAAAATGGAAACAAGTTTGGGATAAGTTGGAGTCTCCACGTGAAGAGGACTTTGTGTTAATTCGGGAACCCTCCTTCACCCTTCACCATGTTCGATCACTGAGTCGGTCTTTACACAGAAAGTCCACCCTTGATATACTCGTTCGAGGCAAAATGGTGCGATCAACGGATATATCTAGTGTTTACAATCATTCGCATAGATTTGATAAGCATACCTTTACTACTCTTACCAACTGTGATATCTGTTCGGTTATGCTCCTTGGAAAGGTCAGCAGTTCTCCTACTCACCACAACATTAATTAATTGCAGACCGTTTGACTTTTTTAACTAACTACTAATATATTTTTCTTTGTAGACCGGATTGCGATGTGTAGAATGCAATGCAAAATGCCATGAGAAGTGCGCTGATAGCTTACCAAAATGTGGAGCGAAGTATGCTAAACCCGGATCGGATCATCATCTTACTCCAGCTACTGCGTCCCAAACCAGTGGTCTCGACAACGCATCAGTTTCTTCAAGTTAGTTTTTCAGTCATGAATGGAAACGGAATAAATAATCAGTTTGAGCTGTTAGAAATTTCTAATTTCGATTGTTAATGTGCGTAGATACTCCTTCATTGCAAGCAAGTCCCAACTATTACGACCAGTTCCAAGCTACGATTGCCGAAAACCGCACTCATGAAGGTTATCTATACAAACGTGGTGCACTGCTGAAAGGGTGGAAACAACGATGGTTTGTACTGGATTCAATCAAACATCAGTTGCGATATTATGATGCTATGGAAGATTCCCATTCGAAAGGATTTATAGGTACGTAACACTTAGTTTTGGTCTAACGATAATGGTACTGAAGTAAATTAATTTATGACCAGAGTTGCATTATTTTATTTCAATATTACAGAACTCTCTGAAGTGGTCAGTGTTGCACAGGCGGTTCCTACACAAGGTGCTCCGAAGAAAGTCGACGACAAGGCATTCTTCGATGTAAGTGAAGAATTGATTAAAGGAAGAATACATTAGTTCTTTGAACATTGTTTCTTTTTATACTAAAATTTCATGACTTGCTTTCTTTGAAGATTCGTACAACAAGAAGAGCCTACAATTTCTGCGCGAGTGATGCTGCAGCTGCCCAAGAATGGATTGAAAAAATTCAAGCGTGTCTTCTGGCGTAAACTTCATATGAAGTTACTTGCCATCCGTTTTTGCCCGGAATGTTGCTTTTCAATCAAATCATAGGCTTCTTTACGCTTTGTAATTTGTATTATTGTAATGCATATTTTTTATATCAACTTTGGTGTTTAACTTTACACAAATTTTCTTGTCAAGCACTTCTCTTTCATTTCAATCAAGATTCAATCTGGCGTGCAGGCGTTCGTGAGACCAACATGACGTGCCAAAATGAACAAAGTAACGTTCCTTTGTTTTTTGAGATTGCATTTTCGTATTCCTAATGACCTCCTTTTAAGCATTGGTTGTGGATTTTGTTGCAGTATATTTTTTCGCGTAGTAATTAGCAACTGAGAATTTAAACTGAAAGTTAATTGATATAAGTACATGTAGTTTTTTTTTGAAACCATTGCATCTGTAGGCAGACGTTTCTATTCCAAGAAAGGCTTCCTTTGAAAATGTTTTATTAACGGTCAGGAGTCTTTTCACCAGAATGAGTCTTTCTCTCCCTTTATGAAGTATCTGTGGAAACTTCATTAGTATTCCTTTTCACGTTTTGAATGTCTTTGTCTGATTTTTAGTGTACTATTTATTTAAGAGTCGACATTTTAACAGTGCAAATGTCTACAGGCTTTAAAGAAACAAGTTTGGATAATCATACACTTAAATTTAAAAATAAGCCTAGAGTGATCGTACGCTTAGAACACTCCCGTAGTAAACAATTCATTCCGTCTCATTCTTACATTCACTTACCATTCTTTATCACATTTTTTTGCCACGTTGTGTCTAAGCACTTGCAATTTATTTCCGGTTGTTAAGTAATAAGTAGATTCTAAGAAACAAAGGAAGAAGTCCACCGTAATTTTTCAATGCATACCTGATGCAAATCTAGGCTTGAAGTTTGTCCTTACCAGAATGTATTGTTGTACTGTTGCTCTAAGACTAATGAATTATTAATTGTAAATTTAGTTAATTGTTCTTAAAATTATGTAAAGATGCACAGGGGACGCGTTTTATTATTTCACATAAATTGTGGAGTTGTAATTGTAATATAGTTTTATAGCCCCATTTTAGGAACGCACTGCAATGTGATCAATCAAATATAGATGCACTAAGCAGTCGTGAATTTTCAAGCCGAACCATTTCTGCAATGCAGGAAATCTGTGGAACTTCGTAGTGAAGTGGAAGTCGTACATACGTCAGAAGATTTTACGCATAATGTTATAAGGATAATATACCTTTTTTACATTTTACCTACTATAAGAATAGAAGTATTGTGCCGATAAATTCTCATTTTTGCATAGGTAGACTACCTATGCGACCTTTATATAGGAACTATTCATTGGTTTTAATACGTAAACTAAGCGAATTTTTCAAACTGCTATAATATTAGTAATTTTAATAAAAAGATGTATTTACGTGCAAATATGAAGACCAACTCTGCTCGAATGAATGCCGACGCTGAGTCACTTAGATTTAAGGATACTATTGTTGTAGTGTTCGTTTGCAGTTTTCTTTGCACGTTACGTGTGTGCCTATATTGCAATTTGCTCTGAAGTTTATGCATTTATAAAGTGAATAATTTACCTTCTGTGATGCTCCTCAATTTTACCGCATCCTGTTTAAATACTCTTTGTTAACTAAGTTGTTCTCGTTTTTTTCCAAATACTGTTATTATAGTATTCTTATCAACTCTCAATTCTCATTTTGTTGTATTGTTAATGTTTGGAGCATAATTGTTAAAGGATATTGTGAGAAATACCATATTATTATATTATAATGCATAAATACTTATTATTATAGTTGATTGTGATTTAGTGGAACCTATTTGAAGCTTGTCATTTTGAAATAAATGAAAATTCAACAACTTTTTGCGCAAATTGTGGACCTGCCTAGGTGTGTTCAACTATTTCATATTTTCTCATATCACTTGAACTCATTTTTCATATACTTCTCAGCTCTGTAGGCACTATTCGGGTACCAACCAAGTACTTAAAACCAACATTCATAGCACATCATTACGATTGCTCTTGTAAACCGTTTTCATCATCTTCCAAACTTTTAGGCAGGTGTAAGTATAATAATGGATACATCATATCACAACAACACAGCGATACATGTCGTAGTGTAGTTTACATCTATATTCACAGATTCGCAAACATTAAATTTCCGTTGGTATTATGGAGTATCAGACTCAGAAGGTACCAAGGAATGCATCCCTTTTTGCACACATACCCGTACCCGTATGCACACCATGTGAACAGTACATTCACATTGTAATCGCATTTACATTTAGACAACCAACCAAGGTCATTAATTTCAAACCAATCAATTTAAAGCCATTCAATAACCTATAATGGAAAACGCCCTTTTTAAGCAAAAAATTATGTCATTCTTTCATTCATGGATGCATGCTTTACTCGCTAATTTGACTGAATTGCGCTTAACCTGTTTGCGTTGCTCGCATTGTTCTGCTCTTCTCTGGCTTGGTATCCCAGCTTTATTTAAATATTGTTACCGTTATAAGGTTACAAATTGAAGGTAGAGAGCAACCATTTAATATTATGGTCAATACAAAATGAGGTTAAATTTGGTAGTTCTTTGAGCAGGTACGTAGGAAATATTAAATTTGCAAACTGCATGAACATTAGTACGCTCTGCGGTATTGATGGCGATGACATGGCATAGCCAAGGGCTAATGAATTCTTCCGAGACGAGCGAATTCCTTCTAGAAACATTGTTGTGAAGTGTTTGCATGTAGTGATTGGACGGGAGAGGGTATTCATTATTTTCATACCTTTCAAGGTGTCCAGTCTTGAGAACATGAACAGGTATAAAGCAGGTGGCTGCCATACTAGATTTTTGAAGTGAGACTCTTCTAAAATTACTGAAATCTTCAAATATTTCAAATATTTATTCTGTTTCTGCAACTTTCCATTTATGCAACTTAATAGTTAGCAGGAATTAAATATTTTCTTATTCATAAGTTTCATAAGTTTAACCATTCTTACAAACCGGTCCAGCGACATAATATAAAGGTAAAAATGAGAATTCAATCATGACCCATTCAATCATACACTAAAGTTTGTTATTAATCTAATGGAAAAGTTAATTGAAGATAGTATTTCCTAAGCAGCACTATGATAACTTGGTTGAATAAAGATATATTGCATTTATTATCATAAAGATAACAATACATGTAGCATTCAATCCAGAATTCTGTAAAACGCAACAAGTGGTTATAGAAAAAATCTGGCAACCAAGAACGCGAACGTCACTGGGCCAAACTTGTTCTCCGCCTAAGTAATGCTCTTGTTTTGTTTCAGATGCAGCACGGCATCGTCTTCTTTCTCTGTGGGGCTCTTCTCGTCGTTTTGACTTTCCATGGAAATAACTTTGCGAACGCGATGAAGAAAATGATGCGCCCACCTGAAGCCAAGCTATTCCCTGGTTTCAGTCGTCACTGCGCAGATGGGGAGGATGGCTGCAAGTTTATTTCAAACGACAATGAAGAAAATGCGTTATATTTTAAATGCCGAGAGAACAATATCTGCTTCTGTGCAAGAGGTGAAACTCCAGGCAACTCTCTCGTCTGGCCTATTAACTGGGATGGAGGAAATTGCACCGTTGGGAAAGGTGGTCCTTGCGGAGAGAATGACGGTCTGACCATCAATTGTGACAGTGACCACCTTAATTGCATTCAAGGAAGATGCAGGGATCCAGCAGAACTAAACATGGGTATGGTGAATCATTTTTGTCACGATGACATCGATTGTCACGATGGCTTGACATGCAAACCACCCAAGAAAGATATGCACATCCGAATCAAACGCTGTCTCTGAGCGTAATCTACACAAATATTTAATTGCGAAACGTTGTGCATTTATAGATAACTAAATTCCTATTTCTGTGAGCGAAAAATAAGTTTTATGCTTCATTCTATTATATTATGTAAGAGTATACGCCACACCTCAGAATATCAATTTATACTTCAGTTCAAGCAGCTTACTTTTTATAGAATTGTCATTTGTTAATCATCTTTTTGATTTTAATAAATAACATTTTCTTGATGATAAATATTGCATTTCATATCCCGGCCTCTGACTTATATATCATAATCAGACAATCCAACAGCTTCTTCTTGTAGATGTTTATAAATGAAGCCTACTTTAAATATTTATTAGAAATGTGTACATTGAGATTGGACTTGTATTTACAAGTAGCTTTTTACATCGCACACTGCAATTAATCATGGCAAATTTCATTAAAAACTACTGATATTTTTTTTCATCGGTGTTGAACTTGTCATCTTGACTCTTGAAAAAATATAAACTAAACAATCTGCAATTAAAACTGAAGATTACTATTTAAAGCAGGTGTAATTGATGAAATTAGTCAGGAATGCAAGAATAATGGGATTTGGCTCTTACCTTAGTTCACGTGAAACAAACAGAGTAATTAAGGAAGAGGTACGTGCTCCTCGTGCAGTAAATACCGCGGCGTGATCTAAAGAAACCACGCTTGTGCAACGAGATCGGATTAATAGCCCAAACCATTTTACCAATTTAATTGTCTTTCACGACGAATCAATTTCTTTCTCATTTACGTCCCATATTGATTTTACACCTCAAACTATCAACACGATTAACTAGTGAATTTTTGTAACAAGTAGGGACAAATATTTTGTTAAACATATTTTTATTTAAACTGTGACAAATATAACCACACCAACTTTCTGTTAATAATAGTAGCGCTCGTGAAATTGTTCCACTATATAACTTTAAGAATCTGGTAGTGTCCATAAAAGTTATCACGTACATCATTTGTGCTATTTATTAATTGATAGTCATTGAAGATACACGGGTGAGCAGATCAAATTTTCATCCTACGCATTTTTTAAACATTCCAGCCATAATTAAATCACATTTCACTAAACTTCATGCACTTCATCCAGTCAGCCTTATCACTGTAATAGTATAGTTGATTTTAGCTACTTGGCTACTGTTTTGGCTGTGCTACGACAAGTCCGTCACTCACAAATATTCCGCCTCCATAAAATTGCTTCACTTTTAGTTTCTTGAAAACTCAATAAGAAGTACTTTGTATTTCTGTACTGTAATTAAACATCATGTCACCAAGGGATTACACAGCATCATCTTCAGTTGGGTCGTTTAGGTACGCCCCAATTAGAGCAATATCATTATGATTTAATTAGACTCAATTAAGTATTCCAAGCCATTAAACTTGAATCAGTACCTACCATCTTAGGAACATTAATAAACTTTCAACACGTTTCGCTTTAAAAAATACCTGCCTCTTATTATGAAAGTAATTAAAACCATTTCACCTTCTGTCTGAAGTTAGTGGGCCACTTTTGTTCAATACCATGAATAAGCTTTTGTCTGTCCCACTTTTCGGAGTTTTATTACTTCTCGGAATTTTGTTTACTCTATATCGTCATTCATCATTTGTTTGTGTGACACAATAGAACATAAAATTACGAACTGTCATTGATATATCATATTACCTGTACTGAAAGGAGTTGTCAGGCGAGTCGATCACCCGTAGCTCTTTCTATTTATAGAGACCTTCAGAGATCTTTGCCATATGTCACAGTTAAATTGAAATTTGTGACATTTTCTTAAACGACTCTTTCCTTACTGACGGTTTCAAGTTAGCAATGTTCAGCAACTACAACGACCTTAAGTAATTGTAACAAATCATGAAGTTTTGTACATTATTTCTTGACATTCAGTCCATCAACTTGTGATAATCTGCATCTTTGTTCAGGTTCGGGTCCACTCCGCTCTACAACTACGCTCAGCACCCGTTCGAGTCTAGAATGAGAATGGATGGTTTTACTTATCAAAACCAAAATGCGTATAACTACCCTTATCCATACGACCCATATCAGAACAGCGCTGGATACTTCAGGTATGACTAAGTTGGACGATTATATGTTTGTAAAAAATGAGATTCTTATTTACAACATAACGATTTTTACGTGACACGTGAATTTACAGCCAGCCATTGCAATCCATGCCTCTTTATAATGTTTCCGGACCGAACAATCAGTTTTTTCAGAGAGATATGCAAATGCCAACTGTTTCTTGTAAGTTGAAATAATTGAAGCAAAATCTGGAAAGTTGATTTATACAAAAATGAAAGTTTAACATCAAATCAATGTTTTGGAAGGGATGTGCTCATGCCCCGCATGCTTGATATCCATACGCCAATTTCTTGATTCGTTGAGCTCCACTTATGGATTGTGCGCAAACATTTCTGGAAACGGCCCAGCTTTTGACGAATTAATGGCGAACGCTCTCAAAACAGGACAGGTCGTTCCTAACATGGATGGTACGTACGAATTGGGCAGGTTTCCGTTTCCCAATGTTGGAGCACAGTTTAGAGGTCCAGCAACAAATCATGATGCCCAGTGGAAAGCTAGGAATGCCGAAGGTGGGTCTCTTCTCTCACATGAAAGCAATGGTGTTAATGGTAAATTAGAAGATAATGAGGGCGGGGCAATTGAGATATCTGCAGAAACAACAGGAAAAGCTGAAGATCCAACTGCGGATAAAGCTGGTGCTGCTGCAGTTGACAATGACAAGATTGAAGATAACCTGACATCTGAAAACTCCGCAGAAAGTGATGCTGGGAAGGAAAGTCAGGATTTATTAGGTGCCGCTTCAACTGAGAGTGAGAGCAGCTCTGATTTAAAGGATGAGACACTTGATAAGTTTCCTGGTACCCCTGATGCATCAATGGGCTCAAGATATGGTTTCGACGGTCGGCGCAAGTGGAGACGGTTTGGGGATCAAGAGAGGAACGGCTACACGCCAAGAAATAAATTTGACGGTGGTATGGTACGCTATGGTTCCGAAAATATGAATACGAATGGGTTCCCAAATAATTTCAATGGCCCTGCTCCGCCCGATGAGGCTACCTCACTTCCGTTTTATGATTTGTTTTGGACCTTTTACTGGATGAGTCTAATGGGATATGGTAACTTAAATCTTTTCAACAACATTGCAAATAACTATAATGGTTGGTACTTTAATACAAACGGAGCTTCCTCATCTCCGGCTTCTACTTCCTCTTCTTCTAAAGATCTTTCTACACGTTCAACTCCATCTTCTTCAGAAGATTCAAATTAAAATTGTAAGTAAGAAAGCGGCTTAGCTCTCGGTTATTACCTTGTGCAACACCCACCCACCCAACCAGAATCTGTAATGATTACTGAACTGATTCTCGCAAGTTAGCACGCGGAAGAAAACAAGAAATTGTTGATTCGTTAATTAATAGAATTTATGTCATATTTTTATCAATATATTTAAGCATATAATTATTATTGTGAATTCAACAGCTTTATGTCCATATTGGATATCGATAATTTCACGTGTACTACATTTTCAAATGAGTCGGCCATCGACTATTTCGGTATCAATCAAATAAAGCTATAATATTCCAAATAGAATTCCCGTGGACTTAATCATGCAACTATTTAAATGGAAGTTTGATTTAAGTAATTAAGGATTGTTGTGAAGTTGAAAAGGCAGAAATGTTGTGAGTGGGGTATTATGAAACGAAATGATAGAAATATAGAACGACGTATCAGTCGATAAAACTTTAACTAAAAATAACAGGCAAAATATATATCTGTTTTTAACTATTCAGAATTGTATGAATGTTTCTTGATGCAGATTAATTGTAGTTTGTAGTGATGACCAAAACATTCATTGCTTGTATAAAATTCACTTATCGAGAAAAATAAAATTTGTACATACATATAATTCCTTTATTAATGTCTTTGCAGCTACTCCATTCATTTCTAAATTTGTCATAAATTATGTGAACATGATAATAATTATGTTGTAAGTACATGCATTCATACTTTATCGTCACCGAAACTTAATAGTTATTCATGCTTCCACAATATAAATCAAGAAAATGTATTACAATAATAACGGAATACTTCAATTGTAGATTAATCGTAATAGTTAATCCTATGGCGACTGCGAGAACTTACATACATTCGTAAATTTTAGATTGATTCTGTCCGCTTTAAATACTCTCTATTCGATCATGTCTTAAAATTCATTCATCACTACCTTTTATAAGTTGTAATAGTAATGCAATCTTTAAAATCACATTTTTATAATTATTATTTTGAGTCAATGCAAACGATTTGGTTGTAATTAATTTGAAAAGAAAATCAAGTCCAACTACTCTAATAGGAATACTTGTAAAGTTTGACGCAATGGTTGCCCGAATCGGCTATTGCGACGTAGCCATCTGATGTCACTGTAAGACCTTGTGGGCCGTACAATGGTTCGACTGAAGTACTCACGTAAGACAGAAATGATCCTTGACTGTCGAAAATCTAAAAAAATACAAAGTATGTCATTTGGTAATCAATTTCAGATCTGCTTCAGTTTTCTGCGTGAAAACATCTATAATTGAATAGTTCAAGTACCTGGATTCTGCTGTTGCCCCAATCCGCAACAAGAATATTGTCATTCTTGTCCACTGCAACCCCAGTCGGTGCATTGAATTGTCCATTTCCTTCTCCATTAGATCCAAAGGAATACAGGTAGTCACCATCTGAATCAAACACCTAAGAAGGAAAAAAGAGCCCATTAGTAAAATGTCCATTGTTAACTATCACTCTATGGTTATTGGTTTCAGTAATATCCAACTATCTATGTAATTACCTTGACACAATGATTATGAAAATCCGTTACAATAATACTTCCTTTGCTGTTCACAGCAACAAAATGGGGACCTGCAAACTGGCCTTCATCATTTCCCCGCGAACCGAACTTGTGAATTAGTTTTCCATTTGGTTGGAAAATTAAGATGCAGGAGGCTTTGTTATCGACGACGTAAATCAGCCCATTCGTGTCCACGGTGATGCCCTTGGGCCCTAACAATTTGCCATGGCCAATTCTACTCATGAACTTTCCTGTCTGATCGTAGATTGAGATCCATTTATTATCGTAATCAGCAATTGCAATGTTTCCGTTTGATGGTAACACGGACACTCCTACAGGTCTCTGAAGCTGCCCAACGGTTCTACCCCGTACTCCAAATTTAACTTTGCATTCTCCGGTGTTATCAAATACTTGAATGCATTGGTTATTAGAATCGGTAACAACAAGTCGGCCTTGAGGCGTTGAGGCTACTCCTTGTGGATTGGTAAATTCGCCCTTGCCTCTTCCCCGCTGACCAATTTTTAATATTAAATCATCCTCCAATGTATTACTTCTTCGGGAACTTGATCCCACTCCATGGAAATAGCCTTTAAAAAGCAACTTTGTTTGAAAAGAAATGATAACTGGGAAGAATATTAATAGCCTGTAATAAGTTGTGCCTACCATTAGTTCGCAATGGATGACCGTTATGAAACTTCTTGGTGGGAGTAGACACTCTTGATCGAGGAGACAGTGAAGCTGCCCCATTTGCGCGTGGAATGCGAGAAGAAATTGTATGGTATCCACTTCCGGTGGGCGAACCTCGTGAATGTGTTCCATTCATATGATGAGGGCTGGGACTAGAACTTGTCACTCCATCATCAGCGTCATATGCATAGAACTGATAAAAGGAGAAAGCGTTATTACATCGACAACTTTAACATGCTTGGAACTGTTTCATAACAGCTTCAGCGTCATTCCGGACTACTAACCTGGAATGGGCTTCCTGAGATGTGTTGTCCTTTGACAGAAATTGAGAAAGCGAATGGGCCCACTCGTGAGACAAGGAACCGAATGGTAAAGGTTCTGGTATCGGACTCCATCGGTTGTTCAAAAGTAAATACTACGTCTTTTGTAGAGCATGTCACATGAATGTCATTGAAATGAATGTCTGCAGAATTGTTTGTAGACATGTGAAGCCTAAGAAAATGACGACGCTGAATGGGAACGCAACGGGATTCTACAATATCTCCAGACAAGGCCCAGCCTTTCTGAACATTAGAAAATACACGACCCAGCGTGTTGATATCTACACTTTCCATGCTCTGTTTGTCAAACCTGAAAATGTTCAAATTTTTGTTTACATGATCGAATGATTGACAAATTTTTTACAAACTATTTTTGATTTTTATGATTATACTCTTACTCTATTGCAGAATCCTTGGTCATCGATTCTGGACTCAAGCACATTTTAGCATACTCCTCTAAACGTTCTCCGACCTGTTTCTTGACAAACAAAATTTCAGTTTCATTTTCGTGGCTTAATGCCTTCTCCGTCAGAGAGCAGCATTCCTTCACATCTTGCAAATGAGTTGACAGCAATGTTTTGGATTTATCTGCAACAAAACGAAATATTGATTTCATACAATCAGTTTCCTTCCATAATTAATTTACTTTTCCACTGATTTTCTTACGAAGTTGATCGAGTTTTAGGTTAAACTGGGACTCCGCGTCGTTCTTTAATTCCTGTCTCCTTTGATTGATTTGTTCCAACAAAGTGTCAAAAGTCTCATCAATATCACCAATGATTTTCCCCTTTTGCTCCGTCAGAGAATTACTCCCCTCCTCAGTCAGTTTAATTGCGTCTTGGAGTTTGTTCACCTGCATTATGCATAGTAGCAGATTAGATTTTATACTATTACAAAATTAAATATATGCAAATTTCACACAAAATGTCGCTTACGTTGGCTTGGACCGAGTCCATAAGTTCCTGAAGCCGAATCTTTTCCTCCAATACAGCATCCATAGCTCTTACGGTCGTATGACGGCCGTGTTCTATGTCAGTACAACTACTACAAATTGCCGTGTCACAATCTTTACAAAAGAACCTTAAAGTCTGGCCTGTTAAGGAAAATGTTAAAAAATAATGTTGTAAAAGGAACTGTTGGTGTAAACTTGAGATTTCCAAAAATTGCAATGTTGAGAAAATTACTCACCAGCATGACTCGGACAGTAAAGATATCTAGCACTATCACCGTTTTCTACCGAACTGTTCGTTCTTTTCACACTGGTTAGTCTCTTTACGCGTTGCGGAGGTTCGCAATCTAGCTGCAAAATTTCATGACATTCAGAACTGCCCAGTCCTCTCTCATCCACCTAAAACGATTCGAGTATCTCGAGTTAATTTAATGACACTGACACCAATTATTTACAATTCTAGGAGGGAGTTTACCATTGTGGGATGTTTCACTGAGCACTCTTGGCACATGTCCAAATCACCTATTTTTATAAATTAGTTTAGGGAAAATTATATTTTTAGATGAAAGAAACTGTTTAAAAAGTATTAATTTATGTAAGCTTTGTTGGTACTCACAATCATGGCATTTAAATTTGGCCAATTGACCGCAGTAGCAACAACGATGCTCCACGCCTTCTTTATCCATTGCGAGATTCGTTACGCAGAAGTTATTCTGCAGAGCTGACACCTGCAATAATTGGATCGAGTAAAAGAAATTAAGAATCTGGCTGAGATGCGCTAATTAATTTTTAATAATTTTTTCTCTCGATTTAGCTTTGACCCAAGGACAACATAGTGCAGAACTATGATAATATCGTGATTCATTTTGAATGAAATGCATTACTATTAAATTAGGTTAAAAGCAGATTTGTCCGCAATGGGAGAAACTCACCCCTTTCTCCGGAAGAATTGACTGCTGTCCGCAATCGGGACAAGTCAGTGTCAGGCTCTCAGGAGGCAAGTATGCAATTAAACAGCACTCACAGAATGTATGCAAGCACGGCAGGACCTACAAAGTTAAACAGATTTATAATTGAATTTTCTGAGAATTTTCTAACACATTATGTTGCAAACCAACTAAATTGCAGGCGATTCTGAATCAAGTTCGTTTCCTGCTCAATCTTAATATTCTTGGACTCATGGACTGCACTTTAGACTATACAAATTCTAGCTGGTTAATACGAAAAATTGTTCATGGAACGTTTCCTTGATATGCGATCGAAAACGCTCTCTCTCTCACACATTCAAATGTATGATGCTATGTTATATGCTGTACCTTATCCAACTTTCTACATTAGATACGAGTTTTAATGCATGTTATGTTGACTTCACTATGTTAAAATGAGTCACTTTGATAATTATTATCAGCCCTGATAGTCTATTTTCAGCAACTAAATTTTGAGCGTATCCTAAACGAAACAAAAAGCTCATGACCACATGAATACAAACCATTCATGTCGTTTTAGCCCAAATTCTAAAGTTTATATCACCGCAAGAAATCTGTCTGGAAATAACTTCAAATAACTACGTTGTAATACGATATGCCTATTTCTTTCATTGGGGCACTGTGAAACTAGTATTCAAAAACGTCTTGAAATCATAGTAGAACGTTTCATATTTCACTTTTACATTAAAGGTATAAAGAAATGGTTTTGGTGCGACATTGAAGATTGTGTTATGATCAAATTAGTTTCTAAAAAAATATTTAAAAAATGATGCCCAATTTTTCCAGTGTAGAAAGACTCAGACCTCAAAGCGTATATTAACTTTCGAGCTACTGGCACAATGCCTCAATAAAGAATTTTGTCTCACCCAAACTATGTAGCACACAATTTTTAATTTTAGCTACTATAGATGTGTTGTTAGTGATTAATTATTTGCAATAATCGAATTTTAATCACAATCGATTAACCTAAGTTACCTATTTAGTTTGGTTAAAATTTCAGTTTTAATTTTAAAACATACAATAAACTAACTGAACCGACACAAAAATATTTTTCACAATATTAAAATCTGTGGCATATTCATGGTGAATATTCCAGTTTGGAGTAGAGATGAAAACTGATAGCCGAATAGTTTAAGCTTGCTCTTATTGTTCCAGTCAGCTTATAATTAAAAATAATGTTCAAAATGTTGGATACATTACACTTATGCAAATGTAATCTACCTGCAGAACAAATAGAAATTATTAATAACCATGAAAGAATTTCTACATTTCATCATGTAAGTGTGGACATGAAACGGTGTCGAAAAAATCTTAAACTAAATTTAGAAATGCATAAAACACTTTATTACGTAAAACAGGCATGTATAAATTTTTATTTACATCTATTCTAACACACACCCATGTAATGCGATTATGAGAAACGGAAGCACGAAATGAAAAGACTAATGCAAAAGTTTGACGCGTGGACAAAAGCGGACATGTTAACCAAACAATTTAATGGACAACTCCCTTCAGATTTGATACAAACTTGGGTACAGTCACCAAACACGATTCTCATTAACTTATTATAACTAGAAAGCGCTGGGCACCACAGCTAAGCGTAATCAAACTCGTTAAAATGAGTTTCTCATTTCATTTTCCTGCTCTGATAATGATGGCGAACGACAAGGAAAGGGGAGTTTTGTTGACTGAAAAGTATTCTCTCATGCACCGCGTTTGAAAAATAAATTAGCTAGATTAAAAAGTACAATTACAATTTTAAAACAAGTATTCAATTTGTAATGATATAACTATTTAGCATATTTACGAGTGATTTACCTTCGGTCAGGTATTCATTAGCCACTGGTTCAGTAAAAATCGAATAGAGTCGCTTTTAAAAACGAATCACTTACATCAACACCAAATAGAATTGATGAAAAAGTAATCTTTGTATCAAGTAATAATTTCCTGGCTGCTTAATCTGCATCTCGTGAACAGAGTGTTTTGCTCACTTCTTTACTTTTTACCTCACTCAGTCCTAATAAATCTTTAATTTTGTAATCTACTTTTATGAAGGAGCAGCGAGTCACCATTCTTGCACTTTTTAGAACCACAGTTTAAGATTATATTCGAGAAACGTCTGTGTCGCTACCCGAAACTAAATTTTTGTCAGTCTAAAATGCCACAGTATTTTCTGACGCTGAAGAACTTTGAAAGAAATAGTCGTTGTTGAAAACACTTCACGTACAGGTTGGGAAGTGCTCCAACCTGGAGTGTCAGTGTAAGTTATTTGCAGAATAAATAAATACCGAAAGGAGGAGGAAAGTGCTGGACTACTTTTACAATTCGTGTTTTTACACGCCAAGAAAAAATCTAGCATGAACAAAGCGAAAAGTAAGAATTTAATAGCCACATGGCTGACTGGACAAAGTTTGTTGTGGAATTTCTCCGCAATGAGTGAAAGGAAAATGTAACATTCTTGTGGAAAGAAAAGTAATAGCGAATGTAATTTATGCATTTCTAAATAAACGTAAAAAGAAAAGCTACCAACTTCAGGAGGATATACAAGGTCATACGGTCTTTCCATAACTGATACGGATTATAGCAAAAACAAGAATGCATGGAAACTTTATAGTAGTGTTGCGTGCAGCGTTGAACACTTTTGATCGACAATTTTTTTCCATTCTGGTCTCTATTACATTCACAATACTTCACAATGAATGGAGTACATTTCAGCGTTTATAGTTTTAGAAAGGTATGTCATGCTTAATGGGAAAATGCTTGACGATAAATGAAAGAGGAGAAATGTGTGCTTGCGATGAAATAGTTTCGGATTTTTAGCGTGATTTCTAACGTTTAAAGAAGGAATTGGAACGATTTTGCGCATACGAAATTAGCACTTGCAGTGTACAATGTTGTGTGAAAGATAAATATATCGTAGATTTATGAATGAATGCATTCCAGGAGTGGCCAATGTAAGGCAGAATGTCGTATTCCTTTTGAATTTGATTGACATTATATGACTTCGCTCACCTTAATCGGTATTAGTCTAGGAAGTCTTATCTAAAAGTATGAGGTTTTTTTTGTAGAAAACGGAATCATGGAATTTCCACGACTCGTCTTTATGATCATCGATTGAGGTTGAGTATGCAACTAAACATAAGAAAATCGACTTCTTGATTAACTTACCTTTGGATTTTTGAATTTTCCACGGCAGATGGAACAGCTTAGTGGATGTCGGCTGATGTCTGCGGTGGCTCCTGGAAGGGGCAGGGAAACAGGACCGGATGATGAGTCTTTGCCCACCAAACAATTATTGTTTGTGGAAGAAATGTGGATGTTCACACTCGGGGTCAGACTGCAGAGCGACCCATGACAGGGTCCAACGTCACCCAACGACATCCTGCCAACCCGTCGACGACCATTCACGCCTCCCTGTGGCTCCGAAGCTTTACGTGAGATTTGCTGAAAGATACAAAGAAGCCAAAGATACAACAATAAATAAATATGCAAAAATCTTGTTTTATCTTCACCTGTGCCTCTTACATATTAATACATATTTCATGGTGACAATCCAATCGTAAAAAATTCATCTCATTTTATTGCTACTTGCTTACAGCACGGCTACAAGTTACACGTTACACAGCGTATAGCGTTTTGTGTCTGTTGTGCAGTCAATAAATAAAGTAAGGAAAAGTGACCAATACAACAACTTTTTTATTTAAATAAGACACTTAAAGCTAATTATGCACTTATTGTTAATGTCTAGTAGAAAACATTAAACTATGGTTATCTTGGTCTTTTCATCATCATTTCTGTCACCCTATCAAAACGAACGACGAGCAAGCAGCTTCTTTCAGCAGCCAGAAATTTTTCTACCATCTATGGACAAATGGGTGGATGGATGACAAGCAAGAAAGGACATGGAAAAATCAATATTAATACAAGGAGTTCGCAAACTTTTTTTTATTCGTCTCCACGTCATTCCTATAGTTTTTGCCATGACATTAAATGAAGATCATATTTTGAACAGCATTGTTTCAGTTGGATATTTTAAAAATATTTTTTTACTAATGATGACTTCTTGTTTTGTGAATGTTCAAGTTCAAGATAATTTCCTTAAACGTACACAGACTCATGGTTGGCACAAAAAATTCTACCAATATGTAATATAGCAACAAACATTTTTAAATCCAGTATAATATTTATTACCGTACCAACTTTAAGGATGCTGAACGAAACGGTATTTGTGTTTAAAAAAATTTATATTACCGAAATTGAAAGTTTTATAGTAGCACTGCATGAAAATGCTGCAGAAAATTAGGAATCGGATGTGAGAAACAACACAAGAATTTTTCACTTGCCGCAGAGAGTCGGATCAGCCGAAACAAAAGGGTTCACACTAAGGAAAAATTGCTTATTTATTATTCTCTATTCGCCACCAACTTTCAACGTGCCAAGTGAGCCAAACAAAACTCAAATCGTGTACTGTTTACAAATCACCTTAGATAAGCTTCGAAAAGAGACGAACCAATTACCAGCTATGAAGTGGGCAAGAAACCTACGCAAACTGAACAAGCAGCCAGTAAGAAAGAATCGTGCTTGACCAGGTAACTCCTTGTCCACCTACACACGAAATTTATTATTCCTGTCAAATGTGCGTGTGCAAGTACGTGTAAGATACCGGTCACTATTCAATATGATGTGAAAATATTAGAAGCCATATTTGATTTTAAATTTAGCTGAAAGTTTGAAGAATTACCCTCTCAAAATATATTGCCAGCATCATCTTGTGGGATGAAAATTTAAGAGAAAATCCGTATGAAGATCTTCTGAAACAAATATGTCACTCAGGTCACCGTAGTAAAGCTAAGATTCTCTACGTTAAATGATGTGGGATTTTGAAAGGGTTTCTCACTGAAACACTGAGGTCGGTAACTGGTTTGCGACACCGATTATTGACAAGGAAAATTAAGTTTTCCAACTGTTTCTATTTATCAAAACAGTGACAGAATCTTCCATAGCAGACGGATCGTCTTTTATTGAAATCGTTGTTCAACTCAATATGTAAAGCACTTTTATCGTCCAAAAAAGAAATCCATTTGTACGGAGAGGAAAAATGGAATGCAAATTGACCGAAAATGTGTTTGAGCTGAACTGAGGAGAGACTTCTGGAATGACTGGTCGCGACGAGAAATCCAAAAAACTACTAATAGAATTGACTGGCCGCATAATCATAAAAATTGAGCCTTTTGGTGCGCATAATTCTTGACAGGAGCCAACAAGCATTCAGTTTTTTATGATCTTTCAAACAACAAATCATCATCTTGATTTTTTTCCTTTTCTTTTAAATCGAACAGGCTGGATGAGCATTTACAAGGAGAAATAAATAAAGTGGCGATTGACAACGAACCAGCTTCATTTTCTCTGGCTAACAATGCATTTGCAAACATGTAGATAAGTAATAGAATTGTAAGTCGTGGACTATAAAGACGAAATTTTAAGTTGAGTATCAAGAAGGAAAAAGAGTCAAACGCTTTAACTGCTTGCTTGTCAACGTTATGTTCGATTTGATATACCTCAAGGCTCTATTTCAATTTGAACAAAAAATATCACTCGACAACTCCAGCAGCGTTTTACCACATATCACACACTTAGTGCACTTTTTGTTGTAATAACGCAGCGACTACGCTTCGTCAATAGATGAAAATGGAGATTGCAATAACACAAAACACGAGTTCTTATAAGTAAATAGACTTCGCGATTACTCCAACCCTGCCAATTGTCATTTCAATTATAGCTCGCGTTGTTGCACATTACACTCTTTTATGGCAGACACGACACTCCGGTTCGTTTCTTTATTCCCATAAATTTTGTGGAGCTATTTAAAAAATAATTGTATGATGAGTGATTCTACAAAAACCAGGTATTTGCTTTTACAACCATACCTGAATGATTTTTAATGTATCTGCTCAAAAAACATTAAAATGGCAGATCACATGATGAGTTTGTTCGCTTTAACCTTCTCTTGTCCACAAAATCACTTTGGACGTTTAGTAGTAAATGCGATACAAGCACAGGCTAACTTTAAATGCGAATGTAGTTAACACTTCTCAGGAAGTTTTAACTGGACAAAAAAATCCGGAGATCCAAGTTTTTAAATACTGCTTCATGAATGCTTCTTTGTACAATGAAGATGTAAAAATGAAGCAAGGAATGTAAGAATTACTCTGTAATAAACTGTCGGGAAGAAAAGCTCCTCTCCAGCATTACCATGTGAATGCCTGTCAATTCGTCGAAACAGTCATTCCACGTCCACGAGGTACTTATTATTGCGAAACAATTTAGCCACATTGGAATTGCAAGAAAGGCAACGTGTAGTGATAGCCGTCGGCTTTTGAAATGAGGACAAATCTAGTTCATGGCTATGTGGATGTGTCCTACCCTAAACGATTAAGCTAGCGTGTTTGGTGTAGTTGTGGAGAGTTGGCAGGTTTCTACCCACTTCGGAATCGGAGTGTTCGGTTGTCTTATGTGATGTGTGTGGTAGCCATAATAATAGGTGCACTTACAGATATAGAATAGAACTACGGCGCTATTGCTGAAATAAGTTTATGAACTTCCTTTGATCTTCTGGTGCATGCGTTTGCAAGTAATTTAGTCGATAGTTCCGGGAAAATGATGTGCATGCGAATGTTTCTAGGTCAGTAGTTCACCAGTCCCTCGATTGAAGGTTGGCAATGCATAATTAATTTGTACTGATTGGAACCTAGAAAATGGACAATGTGCTACTTCAAACGTGGTTAACCTTCTAACAAAAGTTTTAGATTACCCAGTCGTTAGTTTGAAGTTGGAAGCTTAAGTTGTACTCCGTAATTTATCGTTTTTTTCTCTCGAGAATTACAACATATTCGAGAAAGGCTATTACAAAACTTTAGTGTACCTTAATTGTACCGTGCCCACTCATAATTTCAGTCATGTTTTAGAATAAAACACTTAGATAGGTCAAGAGGGCGATTTATGCATATGTAAGGTAGATCAGTTGTTACTGAAATACCATTGAAGTTTGCCTACTGCAAAAGTCAAAATTTCCATTACGTCCAAAGTATAGACGCATTTAATTGTGATAGCACGGTTGAATATTAGACTAACACTAAACCACATACATTTATAATCACAATATGCATCAGCAACAGAATGAGCACATAAATCAGTTGATTCAACATATCCATTGCTTCCCCTTGTTACCCTACAATAATTTCGTCCCGAATACCAATTAATGCTCGTGGACCACCTTTCCATAAAAAATGGTTGCCCATATTTGAATTTATTTTGATTGAGCAGGTGGCACAATGGATAAGTAGACTCTGATTCAGGAAATTTATTCTTCATACAGAAATACGAGTTAGTCAATGGAAGGCGGCTAGCAGAAAACTTCAGATTTTATAACAAAGGCCTTTATCTGGTGAAGTGCTTTGTCGTATGCAATGTTCACTAGATATATTAATAATTATGATTATCGTCATTTTAAAACTGATGCCTGCTGCTGGAGTCTATGAGAAAACAATGGGGTTTCAATCGATTTAATTGAGTTTCGTACATTGTTGTCTATGATCGGCATCCTACCATTTACAAAGCCTTCTCACTTTAAGAGATTTGCTCTCTTGTTATACGGATGTTGAATAATGAAATGAAGCCCTGAAGTATGCACTAATCTTAATCATCACAACAAAAAACGATGACAAAAGTGACAAGTGGCTGAATGAGTTAGCATTTACCTGTCTTCCAATCCGAGTGCTCTTTCATTGACATTGATATGCGAGATTATGTGATGTGATATTATTATCAAATACGCATTGAGTCCTCGTGATGAGATACATATTTTATGCTTCTGCACTAGTGGATAGGCACATTGCTTTAATTTACAGAACTCAAAATAAAAAAAAACTGAATTGTCCATTGTTGCGTTAGACATGTATGAAATGTTGTTCGCAAGTTTAAAAATTTCATTTGTAACAAGATGTTGGTAATAAATAAGGTATTCATGTCACAATAAAAAGTAATGTTTAATAGTGCTATAATAAGAAAGTGCTTCATTATAATGTACATCCAGTTCAGCCCGTTCAAACATTCCAACCACGAACTAATTTTATGATAGCTCATTTCAACTTCGCATGTTTTATTTGTTTAAAAAATGATGATAAGATTTTTTTTCTTCTGATATGTCCAGTAAAGGTTCTTGTAGTACGAAACTAACTCTTACAAGGTCATGGATGACTTTCACATGGATACTTCGGATTTTATCAAATTGACACATTCACTGTGACGCTTTGTAAACTTTTTTCTCGATTAAATTTTTGAATGCTGCATTGTTACCCGTTTTGGATAAATGAATTTATTTCATAAGGTTTACACTATAGAAATCACAGCAGTATGTATAAATATAATCGATAAAAAATGAAGATGACATAATATTTTTGGAAAAAAATGAAGACATCATTTAACTTTGATAATTTCATTATCTAAGAAGTGTGTGTGTGTGTGATTATTGTGTATTCTGTAAAGTTTTAAGTCAGATGATCACAAAAATTCCATACCCCAGCTATACCCACTTTTGTGTTTTAGAATTAATCTATGTTGAAAATCGCTAGTAAATGACGGCATAGGAAAACATAAACACTAAAAATTAAGTATTAAGTATTTTGTAGCTAGAAATTTTATTATCTTTCAAACAATATTTCAAAAGCAATTAGCCCATGCGTCAACAACTTGTTTTATTGCAAATTTCGTAAAACGCGTTTAACATAATCTCTCCCGAAGAAGTTCTGGCTTGGTGAATTTCTCTCCATTGCCAATTTAGGGTTTAGCTCTTTAACCGAGTGAGTGCGTGAGCAGTATGGACACGAGTGACGGGTCTGTGATTGATTGATTAATAAAGACCAGTAATTGACTAGGCCTGCAGTCTATTGTTATGCCATATTGCCACATCAAAGGATTATATGCGCGATGATGAGTATCTTTATAAATATTTACTGCATCCAAATATCCTTGATGCATTGACATTGAAAATGGGAATTTGTATAGGTGGTACACGTTATAAATACTGAATGAGTCATATGCAGTCGTCACAATGACTTCATGAAAAGATGCGTGCATATAATTATCAAGTCGTTTAAAATCAAACAGCCATTGATTTGCTATAAGCATTCAGAGATTATTCTAATAAATTCCAAATTCTATGTAACTTAACTCATAGGTGCTTTGTCTTTTTAAGTCAAACCCTGTGAAAAGACAAAACTAGGTAGGTAAGATAAAGGGAAAATGTGGAATAAAATGTTCTGTAATCTCTCCACAAAAGTCGGATTTTATGAAAATCTGTATTGCTTACAACTTTATCATGAGTAAACACACGGAAACGGTTGTTATCACTATTTGGGCCGACATGTACGTACTTATTATTCACATATAATAAAAATATTAAAAATGTTATATGAACCTAAGTTGGTTGTCTACTCAAGCCATAAATGTACCGATATGTTGTCTGAAATGTGTCAAAAATGAATGATATACAAAAGTACACACGCCAGTTGTGAATGGTTTGAAGTGAGTGGATACATGCATCGTGTGTACTCCGCATATTTGACCTGGAGATACAGGATGAGTTAAAAAGATGTGAATATGAGATAAATATTTACAAAAGTGACAAGGATATTGAAGCAGATCGTCATATTTTGGAGCTACAAATGTTCTTCGTATAAACGAAAATGGCACACGAGTTTTTCATTTTATGTCTAACCTGGAAAATTCGTGGCTCCGCCAGCTTGATGATTTTTTGTTGATCTTGTTATAGGATTAAGATAAAAATTAAAATCAGAGATTTTTAAACACAAAATCGAAGAATCAGCACAGCAGTTAATGTCAGTATAGTTACAGCACTCAATTATGATTGATTAGAATTTTAGTTTGGTACTATTTAAAAGCTGTTTCCACTTTGTGTAATGTGGTATAATGTTAATTACCAACGTCCCTGTGATTAATGTTTTGCACTCATTGTTAGTTTTTAAATAAAATATAGCTTTTCATGCGTAGTAAGATTTCGTCCACTTTTTGATGTGAACAACACTTGACTTTTCCAATGTTTGTGAAACACCCACTTTTCTATTGTTAGTACCGTAATAATTTACATCCTTATTTATTGTGGTATTTTACACATATTAATAAGAACTAATGGCACATTAGTAAAGAATATTTGCAAATAAGTCCAGAGTTATTTTGATATTGAGACGTCACAGTTGTTAATATGAAAATGTTTGCAATCGTTGACAAGTTGTTGTCAGAAATACTACGTTTTTTGAAGTTAAAAGCACAATACACTGCAAATAAGTACAATGGTGTTAATATTTGGAAGAACCTTTTCTGTTATATTTATTAAGTAATAAACCATCAATCAACTGTCTCCCGCAGATTAGTAGGTAAAACCTGATGAGGTGTACAGGTGGCACTAATTGCTATGACGTGCATTCCGCCTGCCCCGCACACTTCAATTTAATTAATAGATGCGAATCTATCTCAGGAATTAGCACTTGCGGTAGGACGGTGTAAATTGGTCTGAGGTTGTTACGGTGAACATAATATTTGACTTAATTACCTGGAAATGAATTTTGGTTTCTGAATGAATGAATTCTAGTTTATGGTCATTTTGATGGACTGCTGCTCGAATTCGATTAAAAGTGATCGCTCTACTTTGAGCATTATTATCAAATCACAAAACCAATGAGAGAGGTGGTTTCACTCAAGGACATCCATTCTGTCTGACGACTATGTGGAAGCAGGCAGCTTCTGCTAGAGTTTTTTATCCCACCGTCGCAAACACCTTTTTGTGCAAAAGTGTCGAAAAATAACTGAGTTTTCCTCTCCTTTTTCAAAAACCGTATGGCCTGAGAATTAAAGCGAAATGAGTTAAACACGTACTTTGTTTGAAGCTCCTGCGACACGGCATTACAAACACTGAATCAGTAAAACTTTTGAACGTGTGACGGAACACTTTTTTCTCTCTGCCACATTATTATTTTTGTTATTTTACCTAACATAACATACTCACTGATATGTGTGTATCTTCAAAGCGTAGGTAATAATTTGCCTTCTGTGTGATTCTACGTTCCCATTATATATTGTTTCATGCATGCAGAAAAACCACGCTCTTAATGGTAGAAAAAAAATCATACGTAACATTCGTAATCACTGCTGCGTGCATATATGAAGATAAAAAGATACTTTACTCAAGTAATGCTTTATCATCATCATACAATTTATACATAAACGAACACAAACTCAACCAGTATGGCATCGTTACTGCCGTCCGCGTCCGTCAGTTAAAAATTTTTCAGTAAAAGCAATAGATTTCGTTGTTGTTTGTTGCAATGCATTTGAAAACTTCAAAACACTATGATGAGATAATGTTGCAGTCACTTTATTGCCTCGCCTGGCTTTTCCCGCATGTAACATGTAAGCATGGCCAAGACTTAGGAAGAAAGAAGTGTCAGTTTTGCGAGAAAAAAAACAAGTGCCGATCCTACCCACCTATCGAGAGTTTTAAGATAAATTTTTATTTTGAAAGGAAAGAGCACTTTTTAAAAAGAAAAACTGATTTTCAGTGTACACTAGAATATAGCATTTCAACAATATTTGGTTTGTACAAAAATAAGAGCCATGCAACGGTAGGTAACACTGATACATGGACGAAGGAACGATGATCATGATTTTGCATTGGTTCAGCAGTATGAGTTTGCTGGCGGAGAATAGATCGGTACATTGAACTCGGCTCTTGAAGAGTGAATCAGGAAGGAACTGAACTAAAGCACGGTTGCTGCGGCTCCTGCTGCTCTGTAGATTGTGTTATGGAATGTAAGAAGGAGCAATGACGATGATTATAAAATCGAGATATATTTATTGCTAACTATTAAACTAGTTATTACATTCATTATTCATTACCTATTTTTAGTAAGCTCGAGAGATCCTTTCATTGCTCTGCCTTTATTAAAGAATTTATTGCACATTTTTGTTATCCGCATATTTATCTGTTAGTTTCAATAAAAAATCTAGCATTCAGTTATCACAACTGATTTCAGCCACACACTCAGATGGATACGGACAAAGATCTTTTTCGCTATTTAATTCGTTCTTATAGGCAAGTAGCCGAATAAAATGTAGAATGTCGGAGAAAAAAGTAGAAAAATAAGAAAAGAAATGAACCCTTGTCAAGGCTTATAGATATGTTGTGCGGCTTCCGAAGATATTTCGAAAAAGTTGCAATATTGTCGGCATATTTTTTCTGTATGGCCTCTCTTTGACTCCGTTAATTGTTCAATTTGAACACCAATTCTTGGTTTGGTGGCTAGAAGCGAATCTGAGCAGGCTTACTTGACACTGTTATAAAAACTGCAATAAAAACAACCTAAATTCGTACAGTCGATTGTAAAAATCTGTGAATGGAAGCGGACGGATGGCCTACCAGGGAAACCGCAATATCTGATCTGTGTTTGAAGTGCAGAGCATATAATAAAAGAATGGACATAAAAGCTGGCAAAAATACCAACCGTGGCATGGATACGGTTAGGCAGAATTTTTGTATTGCATTGTGCTGTATTACTATTTACTATCTATTGTATTTAAAGTTACATTCAAATAAAATAATGCTTTTCGAATGGACTGACCAACGGTGTTGTTGTGTAAATCAGTAACCGTAGGTTGCAATAAACAATTCTTTCGGTAATGTCGAAAGGCTTTTCATTCAAAAATTGGTTCCTTCCTTGGTTCGCTTTTCTTTGCATTTTCTTTTTTTCTATAAAAACTTCCCTGGCTCTAGCTTTTCTCGTTGAATTTGTTTGGCTGCCTGAGAATTCATATTATAAATTATTACAGAAGGTTGAAAAAAACCAAAGTTTACAGCAAGTTAAATCATGGGATAGTGAATAATACATTCTGCTGTGGTGGTTGTGGAATCTGCAAAGGAGAATTCTGTTTATTTCACTATGTCGAACACCACGATGATAATCTTTTTATCTTCTCTACATCAGACGTTAAAAAATCATGTTTCAATATGTAATGTGATTGTTCACGTACTGCAATTGTGAAACTACATGACTTGAGAATAGGAATCATGTAAAAAAGAATTCCGTGAAATACCATGCATATTGCAGACAATAGTCATGAAATGTTTGCAGAATTCATGATTTTTTCTCTTCCTCTCCCATTTTCATGATAAAAATGACTACTTTTCCTTGGGAATATGTAAAGAACTTTTGTGATTGGCTTAACTGAAGTTCAAGCGTGCATCCGTCTATTATTTTAAATGGTTTTCACACATTCTCTAACTGAAAGGACTCAGCCAAGTTTAATCATAAATGCTTGTTCGCCGGGCCTTAATAATATTTATGTAGAGAATGTATTGTTTTTTGTTTATGTGTGTACACATCAAACCAAACATGTAACATCCCAAAATGTTAAAACGTTTGATAATGTAAATTTCAACTGGCATAAATTATCATTACTTAATTTTTTGTAGGACGATTACATGAAAATTTGTTATCTTTTAATGAACCAAGATTGTGTCCTGCGAACAGAAAGATGTGAATTTAAAATGTGATTATGTATAATCAATAATTACTTAGTTTCTTTATATCATTCTATTTTGTGGAGTTAGTTTTCTTAAATATTTCATATTGTAACCTACACAGATAATAGGATTGGCGATGGGAACGTTTTTCAGACGCCACCAAGCCCACCAACATCATTCATCAATTATTATCACAATCCTTGAACATATGTAAGAAAAATACAAACTCTGGTACAAATTTCATACTGCTTTTTTATGTCTCCAGGAAAAGTAATTCTACAATTGAAACTAAATATCATACATCGATTCAAACGTAACCAAAACGTTTAGTCTCTTTGAAGCAGATCTTATCAATATTGTAAACAGGTATAATTCTGAAGAAAATAAACTCGGCTATATCTTTGATGTAAAGACAAGAAAGGGACAAAAACGCAATCATGCATGATTGCTGACCCATTTTGGCTTGCCAGCTTAATTATCAATTAGGCTTTGTAAATCTTTTAATGCTTGCGTTAATACTTTAAGTATCAAGTCATTATCATAGCGCCATATACAATCCACTCTTCTATTGTATTCAGGTAAGTAATGGTAGTTTTGCATGAATTACCTGCAGGAATCTATGTTCATTATCTTTACTCAAGAAAATTATATTCTTAAAAATACAGAGAATACCAAACTTGTAATAGGATGTACAGATTTAGGATGACAGTTTTATATTGTTGGTTCCGTTTGTTTAATAATTATCAGAGCCCCAACAAAAAATTTGATTCGTCAAATTACATGCGAAATTCACTTAGCTGCCTGTTTACCTTAATAAACCTCACTATATTTTTTATTATCTTAAACTGCTTCACTTTAGCACTGGTTTTAATGGTAACATGATAATGAGTAGGCAGATACTGCCGTGACTCCCGCATTATGAAGGTTTTATATCGACAAATTTACTATGTAGTTAGAATTTTACTACGTTTCGAAAGCGGCGTGTAGAATAATATCATCTTTTTGTGGATATGAGCTTTCTATCAGTCTACAATGGCTGCGATAGTAAACGTATGTAAGATTTAAACGTTTACGGTAAAATGAGACAGTGATTTCAAAACCGTTTTAGCTCTGTCCTCCCACTTAAAAATGTAAGTGGTCAAAATGCTCATAGATATGTATCGCTAACGAGGAATGCGTGATATTTCTACGGTTTAGAATTGACCCTTAGCATCTCTGGTAAACAACAACGGATCACACATCGTTTGCTTGCATATTAGGTGTTACTGGGATGTTTAAAAAAAAAATTATCTGCATTTTGCTTTGACGCTGAATTATGCATTGTTTATATCTTGAACAAGATTTTAGAAAATGATAACAACACTCGAAAGTCATTTTCACCCCAAGCAATCGAAAGCGTAGTGTCAGAAGTCAGTAGCGATTCATTAAATGTGATTATGTAGTGATTTCTATCTACCGAGCAGTGAAAAGTGACAAGTGCATAATTTCCATATGCATGATCCTACATCAATGGAAAACAGCTAATGCAAAGTGCACGGAAACGAGTTAATTGTCGATACGCATGGTTGGTTATTTGCCAATTGTGAGTTGCCCTCATACCATTGCTTTGCAAAGTATGCTTGTTGGCTTACTGCTAGAGCTTTTTTCAATATGCTGCGTGACTCACCATCACTAAAGTCGAATTCTGAAAGAGGGGCCAAAGACAAAAACAAATTTGATGCTAGACTCGCTAGAGATGTTAGCTTCTATTCAATCATTACTACAATTTGTGTTCGCGAACTTGTGACTACTAAATAATTTGTTGTTGGGATGAAATTGACTCGGGCAGGTCACAACTGTGAAACACTTTTTTATTACTCTCGTTTACTTTATTATTCGCAAATGTGTGGGGTTAATATAAACGTAATGTCTAAACAGATGAAAATGTCATAGGACAAAGGAAAAAACACTGTACATCTATCTAAAGAGCAATATCAATCAAAACGAGGGTATTCACTTGACTTGAAGCTTCATTAATGTTTACCAAAACGTCAATAACTTCATGACGTTATTGACTGAATAAGTACAATTGTACTTAAAGGATTTGGGCGTTGTAGTACAAATAAACAGAGCTAATAATTCCTATTTGCTAAATGTTTTATTTCCTTTTCATGCCAACAAGACAGAAAGTAAATCGGCTACCAATTTGCTGCGTAAAAATGTACGTAAAATATAAAATGTTCGTTTCGAAAATCGGAAGATCTAAATTTTCATCTTGTTAATTGAGAGAGAGTAAAAAACTGCTTTCAACTCAAATTATTTTCTATATGTATATACAAATGATCTCTTGAGTATTGGCACGTATAGACGTTTGCATAACTTTTGTCCCAGGTTAGATCCATGTCGTCTCCTTTACTTTAAGTTACGGTGGATATTGAACAAGCTAAATTTTGTGCCTGATATTTTCGTGGATTGAACATAAATTCATTTAGTGCAATGATATGGAACAATTAATTGTTTGTCTTGTTCAGTGCCAGGGGATTAATATTCTGCAGTATTCATATGATTTTGTAATACTAATATTTTAAATTCTCCAATCAAATATAACTTTACTTGGGGGATTTGCAGCAGTTCAAAACTGATAGTTTCTGTCCTGCTTGTACACCCATTAATTAATTGTAAGTTTGCATTGCTTCAACTTATGTTTTTATCAATATTCATCGACTCATTTTGTCGTGGCAAATCACTCCTCCACTTTCATTATCATTATTCCTCATTATTATTACTGATTATTATCACATTTCATTACCGCTCAAGAGGAAACATCTAGATTATTTCAGCAGCATTAAACTCGAAATTGAAAGAGGATTGTCTTCCTTTAATTACGGGAGTGGGAATCAGATTTACGGACTGTCTCGTAGAATCAAAAATTCATGATATGCATTATGATTAATTAACATTCATCTCTGCTGTTGATTAAAAATTTAACCATTGTTATATTTTACGTTGGATGTTTTCCTCCTTTATCTTAAGGAATCAGAAAGATGACAATTATTAATAACAATAAAGAGCGTTTCTAAAAAAGTGGCAGTGAATGAAAATTACTGTTTCGTCGGGTAGTTGCGATGGTATTTTATGGTGTGATATTTTATGAAAAACAAATGCTCACGACATGTAAACACATAATGCGTTATCTAGTCTATTCTATTACTCACATTTACTTAGATTAGTGATAGTAGAGGAAATGACAACTATTAATTGTCCGTTGATGCTTTGTTTGAATTTAGATAAAGTAGGTATGAGTTTTAAAATCTACGGATGCTAACTTTTTTCATTTGAAAGGATCGCGTCGCGGTCGCACCCCCACCGTTACAATCTCAAACTGAGGATTTAAAAACGTTCTACTCGCACGAGTTACACTCTTTTCCTCAGATTACACTACCGCTAGGTATTTAAAGTGGTGCATGAAGAGATGTCGGCCGCCGACGGTGTGAGTTCCACTGCAGGAAGTTAAAAATATGCGTGCTGCATTGGGATAGAGTAAAAGTTGATTCAAGCGTTATCTTTTTACCATTTTACTTTTTATGTCGTAGGGATAAACTGAGTGGTAGTAAAAATTATCTCACTGTGATATTAAGCCATGACAATGTGAATGCGAGAAGTAAACAGAACTGATTTTTGAAACCTCATTCAACTCCGCAGTTACTTTGAGGAGGAGTGCAAATTTTTATCGCAATCAAATAACGAGTCATACAGCAACAAAGCACATTGTAGTAAACACGTTTTATTTCATCGCTTTTTTGCCTCACCTTTCCTGATGACGTTTTTGTTCAAATAATTCAATCCGTCGTGGTTTTACAGCGAAACTCATTTAAGCTGTCACGACTATCCCACCGGTTCCTCATAAAACACTGTGACAAAATAACGTGACATGCAAGAACATATAATAATGAAAATGTGGTTCATATGAGAGTCCGCAAATTTTGACCTCATCGAGACAGGGAAAACGTTGCAGTAAAATGACTGTTCTACTAAACCAATTTCTTACTCCGCGCCACAGGGCGCTTAAATCCTTGGATTTACAAAGATACTTTATGCAATTTTGCAAACTACTTCAAAAATGCGTGTTTAAGGCTTTTAAAACTATATCCATGTTGCCTACGCTTGATATTTACTGAGATATTTTCTTATTACAAAATTATTATCCACTCCAGTTTTCATTAAATGTTATCATGTCATATCAAGATACGATTGTTGTGAGCTTATGTGAGCATATGGCTTGGTTCAGAGTTTAGAAAACATTTGTGGTGAAAGTTCAGATATGCATATTTTAAATCAGTTAATTGCGAAATATTAAATCATGCACATAGGTATAGGATGTGTAGTTTAGAATAATGTTCGTTAAAGTGGAGTTCAAGTCGTGGTGTTTCCTTTCAGTAGCTAACATGTTTACTCTCAGATTCTGCCAGTCAGAAGAAAACAGCTTTGTTAATTAATCCCCCTGTATATATTAATTGTAACAGTAATTAATCGAGTCCGCAATTAACCAAGGCCCATTTGTATGTAAAGCACGTATGTAGGTATATATTAAGCACCTTATTGAATTTCCGCTATAAAAGATTATTTTACATCATGCAATTTCACAAAAAACTCAATGCTAATTTTGTTATATTAAATATTAATTCACCTTTTGTTTGTCACCTTGATTCCAATCTTTGTAGTAGAACCCAGACATAGGTCGATCAACTAACTTACTAATATTTATGAAAGCGCACTGTGTCACAATAGTTTGTTAAAAATAACACAATCACAAAAATAACAAGGATTAACTGTAAAGTGGTCCACTGGCCAATTTGTATTCGCCATCCGTCATTTTTCATTAATCTCTCGTTATCTAAATTACAAAATTGGCACAAGAAACACTTTGTAATCTATTTTATCGTCATTTCCATAAGCCATCATCTTGCATTCTTTGGCACCACGAATAGAAAATGTACCAAAGTGCAAAAATTTAGGTACAGGTAAAAATGACAAACAGACTTCAAAAATTTGGCAACAACTTCTACAGATAAACATTTCTTCATGACATTGAACCAGTATCAAAACACATGTAGGTATAATATTTTAAGTGATTTACAAATCGATTTTGGTAATTTGTAAAAGATGTTCAAAGCTTTCTGTTTAACTAATATCAACCGTGTTCAGAATTGAAGTCGTTCATAAATTCAATACTACGCGTACACTGAGAGTTATGTTTTAATTTCACGAAATAACGATTTTATTTTGAGTAAATACATTCATCTACCCGACTAGTGTTCGTGTCCTGTGTTAAAATAAATTTTCACGACAAGATTTTCAAGAAAGTTGACGATATGATAATGCGTGAGTTACGGTTTCTTTTCCAATAACTTTCTTGTTGTACATGATGTAGTAAATGCTACTTATAGCGCAAAAACCCATAAATACCCCTCATTCAAGTCATAAAAGAGATTAGAAATTCTTTTAATCTTTCATGTACATGCGTGGTTTGCTTACGTTACTCACTGTTCTGCTAACAATGGCAATCACTAATTATATGCCTTTATAGAAGATGTAAGGTAATAAAAATGCACAATAAACATGAATAAGAGTGTCGTGATAAAAGTGTAATTATTATTTTCCCTGTACATTAGTCATTAATGCGGACCGTCAGAGTCTTGATAACCTGCAGTGAAACAATTTTTCTTGCTAGAAGTACAAGACTCGAATATAATTGTTACTACCTTATGTTTGATGGTCTTTCAATGAATTTCTCAGGAGAACAATGAAAGCATTAGATGGCTTCACAGGTACTCGCTAGGGAGCCATTTTAGTAATGTGCGAAAACAGTTTGTTCAATCAAGATTCTACACGACTTCATATAGCACATTGCTAAATCAGTGGAAGATCCCGTTTCATTTTGAATGGTACGTGTTAAAATTTCGTTTTGTTAGAAGAATGATGCAATGTTGGCATAGAAGAGTTCTAGTGTAAGTGCTTGTTACAATTTTCATATAAAAAGAGTATGTGCTACATTGTTGCAGAGTATTGATACAAGCAAATGGGGGTAGCCAGACATCCAAATATCTCTACATTTTAATGAATGTGACAGACGCGTTTCTTTCTTCCCATTGAATGAGAGCTACACGCAATTACCCTTGGCAGCGGTGAGCTATGAAATGATCTACGACATGGTACAGAATTAATTACAATGTGCAGTACCGTTAAAAATGCTGGAAGGATGGTTCCGAAATTGTTTTAAGAAATAGTGATTTGTTGTATGTGTACAAATAATCAAATAAATATCACAAATATTTATATAAATCAGGAATTTTCGATTTTTACTTGGGTTTGTATTGTATATCTTCTGATATGATTCACCGAGTCGATCGTACGATAGCTAACGATAAGTAAACAAGTAAACCGGAGTATTTGAATTTTCACCACGTAGTCTATATTTTAGTAGACACACATGTCCAATTAACTAAAACTTATTCAACCCCAATTCTAATATACATATTTCTCATATTAAATCAAGGCGAACAAAAAGGGGTTGTTGGTGTTCGTTTACAGAGAACAATCATTATTATGCTAAATGCTAATCATAATTTCAAGACTCAAGACCACGACAGACAACTCTTTGAATAAAATTGTGGTAATGGAAAGCGATTTCATGTCATCATTATGAATAATGCAAGAGCCATTTTGAACTATTTTTCAGTGCTTAAAAAGTCTGCAACTCTATTCCTATGGCTGTAAAATCCAGTACGAACCGACTGTCGTTGTTGAATATTGCTGCTGAGTGCTGACTGCAGAACAACCGTCAACAGCGTTCATAAAAATTTGCTTCATGATTTCTATACCATTCGTGGACAAATGCCTAATTGCAGTTTGCAGAATAACAGCTTAAAAAAAGGTTTGTCAGACATATGCTACCAAATCACACAGATGAAATTCATCTATGCAATAAAATGTATTCAGGGAAGTTGTTGATACATACAGAAAAGAGATAAAAATCCTTGAATACGGTTATTCGGATACCTAACTGTTTTTCATTAAAAATGTTTTTATTTGTGTCATGACAAGCAATGAATGAAAGTTAAATAACACGATTTTTCTTACCTTATTGTAGTTTTCGGGTGCAAGTCAAGACGACAATGCCAATTTATAAACGCTTTCACCAATTTGTTAAAAAAGAAGCTCACATGATTCTTTCGAGTATAACGCCCATTAAACATTAAACTGAATCACAACAAAGATATCGCGTCATAGTAATTATAAAGTTTCTGCATTACTTTTATAAAAAGGTATAAAAATGGACGAAGAGGTAGCGAAATGACAAAATTCGTTATCACAACCAAATTTATTTTGGTTTTCAGTCAAATTCTCAATGTAGCTCATGCAGTGCAGAAGTTAGCGTGAATGCTTCATGAAGGAATGAGCGAGAGTAACGTCAGTTGCAGTGGTTGAAATGAATTGTGCAACATCTGGACTACCTATTTTTATAGAACGACAGATTTTTACTTTCAACTACAAAAGTGTAATTTGTAAAACATGACCAAATTGCAGGAAGAGGCACTCAACTTTTAAAGGGTTCGCTACTTTCTCCAGCTTTCTTGTGGAATGGTGAGTTTATGAGCACGGTAGGAATTTTGGTGGAACAATGCTGAATGTTAATGAGTCAAACTCATGCAGCTGTGGATTTGATGTTTAATATTACGAAGATGGAAAATATGCGACTTGATCTAAATTATAGAATAGAAGAGAATAACAAGACACGGGCTCGTCACTGTTTCTTTAACGCTCCAACACTGTCAAAATCTGTAGCACTCGTTGACTCCCTCCTCCTGATTCGTGCGAGAATTTTATTCCAGCGTTTATCCCAGTTGTTTCATTGAAAGCTAAGTTAATCGACCGGAACGGCATTTATCCGCAGTGTGGCATGTACTTATTTACACTGCCAAAACTGAATCTGCACATCGTATGAGATTGAGGTTGTATTCTGTACTATTATCTATTGTATCACAAAACGGTGCAAAATAATGGTCCAGGAATTGGAATATAGCCGAACAACGAAACGGCAATAAAGTAACGGAACGAGACTACCTCATGTAGCAAACAACTGCCCATATCTTCAGCATCAACGCTGCTGCAGGCAAACTTAATTCTCTTATTTGTACTGGAACAGATTTGGTATTGACGTGACGTTATAAAAAACCGTAAGGCAATAAAATGCAGAGGACACAACTCAACGTACTTGACAAAAGGGGTCTTCCTACTTACAAAAACTACTATCCGTGTACTCACTCACGATAAAGCAGACAAACTGCATTTATTGTTCTCGTGTGGGAGGATGCTGCTATTTTGACCAAATCCATCGTAAAACATGAATTGGATCAAAAGTCAAGAAGCTTTCTCCTTTCTACACAATCAAGATTCAAGAACTGGTGGAAAACGGAAGTACGTAATATAAAATCGGAGAAAATTGAGTACACTTGTGCATGTGGTGGCGGAATAATGTACAATTTTATACGGGCTCAGCACACAGCCCACAGTCACTCAACACTCACATCTTCTTCAGGTTTTATTTTCCTTCACCAAAATTTTATTGTCGGTATGCATGAAATGATGATAAGTATAGCACGTACACGGTGGCGTTCCATCCCGAGTTCTACCGGTTCGGAGTTTTTTCTTGAAGGAGATTTCCCAGCCTGTGTAACCATAAAAAATGGCAGGGAAAAGTCGGAAGCCAGCAAGCAAACGTGACAAAGGAGTGCGGAGTTAGTTTTCGAGTGGAAGTATCGTGAGAGGAGTGTGCAGGCAGCAGACGGGCTTTTCTAGCCCACTTCTGTCATTTCACCTACAAGGAAAGCGAGTTCTCCAACACGCGTTGGGGAGAGAGGGAGAAAGGACATCACATAACTATGCGCATATAAAATGTACATTTATAAGCCCATTTTATATCACCCTCGCCACTATTATTTTATACCCAAAAATCCGACGGTCTCAGTGCTGACTCATGCATACACAAGTGTTGACTCGCGGACTATCACCATTCAACGAGTAAAGAGTCCAAAATTTACCTACTTAAAAATGTTTCCAGCGCTTTTCTTTCAAATTATTTCAACTCCCATCCGGTTGTACTTAAAAATGGGAAGAAATAGCCCATGCCATGCCGTGATAATAATAACTTTGCATGGAATGGAAAGAAATATTTTATATACTCATTTTGTTGATCCAAGCCAAACCAAAGCCTTTCCTGAATATGCAAGTCTAAAGAACTTAAGATGAACGATAAATAAATCATGGTCTTAAAACCTTCTTTATGCAAAGAGCTCCCCTTCATAATGATGAGATGTCTGCGTGCGCACTTGTTCAGTATTCAGTATTCGGTAGTCATCCTCAGTTCCAGTTTACCTTGAAGGGAATTTTGGAAGAATAAAATAAATGAATTCATACAATGCGCGAGGCGAGGCTTCTGGGATAACGTTTTCAAACTCTCCTTCTCCCCATCTTTTCTGTTTCTCATTTCATTCCACTTGCACTCATATCTTCACTCAACACGATCATCAAGCAAGGCACATGATTGTCTCTGGCTGCATTTGCATATGAATGAGAAATACGCATTGAAAAAACATCGCATCCTGTGTTATTCTCCTTCGTTTCTGGGGAACTCTTCGTCCTTTTACGAAGAGAAAACAGATTTATTATACAAACCATTCAAAACATCTCACAACCGAGGTGCTTTTTAGATGATTTCTTGTGTCAGGAAACAAGATTGCAAAAGGCTTCAGGCTTCTCTTCAAACCTCATCTCTCTCCTCTTAAACAAACGTCGCTATTCAAGTATACAAAACAAATTGCTGTGATTTATGATGTGAGATTTGTTCAAACTTCAGAAGTCTCCCAGTTGGAAATGAAATATGCATTTCCTTGTAATAATTTTAAAAAGCACCACAAAATTGAAATGGATGAACTCAGAATGCTACTGATTTGTACTTGTTAACGTAAGTCTTATTTATTAATCTGTATTTGACTTCCATCAGATTCTTTCTCTTCACCTGCGATTCATCACATTACGTTTCATAACATTTGTCCTTTAGATGTAGGTTTAGTAATCAACAATCATACTTTTCCTACTTGTACATACACAGGACAATCTATCTCCAAACTCCAAACTAAATATATATACATTATATTGTAAGATAGTACTTGCATTTGATGAAGAAAGACTTTTCACTAAACAATTCTGTAGTGAATTACGAATTCATCCTTAATCTATACAGTTATTGTAATTGTAACAAGGTAGCCGTGACAGACTGCTACCGCAAAACAGGTAACAAATTGAGAAATTCATGAAATTCTAAATTGGAAAAGAGTATTCCCGGAACTGTTGTAATTACTTAGAAATTTGCGACTGGAATTGTAGAAATTGATGCGTTGCGAGATAAAGCGAACTCTCAGAAAAGAAAAAAAGAAAGTAGACACATTAGACACCACCAGTTTTGTTGCCACCGCCACCACTGCCTCCCCCAATGCATCCGCTCCAAGTAAGGCCACCGCATGACAAAGACACCAGAATGTAGATAACCAACTGTGAATCAGAAAGGTTTGAAATAAGTTTCCCTTTATAATGAATAAAATTTTAATTATCAACCTAAAAACTTACAATCGCGATTCCTGCAGTAATTACGTAGCATTTGACGTTTCTCCAATACATGCTGCGAGCAATGTTGGTACTTGCCTTTTGAAAGGAGATTGACTACGATAAAGGAAAATGAATATATATTATTCACTCGTCACATTATTACTTCGTTGTGATTGAGAAAATATTGAAAATCATTAATAATAAATATAATTACCGCCGCATCAAGGGTCTCAGCTTTATTCACCAGAAGCTCCAACCGTTCACCACGAGAGGTAATGTTGTCTATAAATAGAGATTAGCTGACTATAAAACCAGTCGAGTATAAAAAGCTAAAATTTAAAAAAGCGCCATATGAATGAACTTTTACCAATGTTTTTGACCATAATGTCTTTCAGTTCGTCGAGCTGTCCTTCTACTCTAGAAACAGCATCCAAATCTCGAGATTCTGAAAAACGTTTCTGTACAGCAAAAATGTATCAATTACTATATTCCAAACTGTTAAATTGTTAAATATGTTTTCTAAACAATCATTCAACAATATCGATTTACCATTTGGGTGGCCAAAAGGGGTGAAAATTCTGAATTCATGGCGTACGGCAACGCGTCACGAATTCGAGTTGACCCGTATGTCTTCTCAAATCTTGTCTTGATATCAGCAAGGTACAAAAATGCTCGAGACCGTTCGAAATCCTTAGCAATAGAAATAATAAACATACATGAAGGCATGAAGGACATCATTAGAGTGTAAAATACAGTAAAATGAGAGATTAATATTGGCTTACATCGTCGGTGATGCACAAATAAACAACATTGTTTTCTTTGACGTAGTGAAATAAGTAGCTCATGTGTGAATATGTCAACTTGGTGTTGTCCGCTGGAATTTTGGCCAGAATTTGCTCGGTGACCTCTGCAAAATTCCCAACACAAGTGGCATATTTGGCCAAGATGTTGGTTCCATGAGCGATGACAGTGAATAAGATCGGCATCTTGATTTTTTTGGCAAATCGAATCTGTAAGCATTTACAATTTTAAACTTCATTAAAACTGTGACATTGACAACCAACAAGAAACCAAACAAAGATAAATGAACTGCTATACAAGTTTGCAAAGTGATTTGTGCTTAATTCACGGTTAATGACATATTACAACGTTATAATTTTTCTAAAGGGCAACTGCAACTGCAGTAAAGTAGTAGTGTTTTTTATTTTCAAATTCGCCTTATTTTTGAGTTCATTTCATTCAGGAAAATAGTGAAAAGAAACACACTTTACCTGTCAAGATACGTTAAACGTTACGCTGAGATGATCGTATTACTACGAAGCAATTCCTTGTAACTCAATGCCAATTCTCAAAATCCTTATAACGCAGTGAAGGACAGAGAAATTACGTGCTAACTGCTAACTGATTTGATGGCTACGTTGTCTGCTTACTTCCACTTAGGCCAACTTGGACAGTCAACACTTGACTGATTTAATGGTTTTAAATTGTTTAACAAAAATTTGAAACCTCTTTTTTGAGCAAATTCCAATTCTACAGTTTTCTGTTTAAAGACACGAAGGTACCGTGTACCAAGTAGCGACCGTTGCGGCCAACTCTTAAAGTCTAAACTGCTTACTTTTATTATGTTTTAACTATTTAACATCTGATTGCCCTCTGCGATAAAAAGAATCAAGAAAAACTATTTTTTATCCTAGAATGAAAAATATAGTTCGTGCGTACCAAATACAAACTGTGCCAACCAGCAATGGGTCAATAAAGAATGCCAATGATTAAAAAAGGCGTTTTGATTTTGATATTGCTTGTATAGCAGCACAGCGTTCACTTTTCTTGGCTTGCCTTTGCCTAGTCTTCTAATGATGATAATGACTTACGATAAAAAAAATTATTCCCAATGTAAATGTTGAAATATCGCGTGATCCTTTTTATTGGATGGATGGCCACTCATTAACATTGTATTATTGCACCATTAAACTTCTCAGTTTAACATTAGTAAGATTGACTTGATACGACTTGAATTGAAAGCAGCAAGCAGCCTTCGTCAATAATAATAATCTCTATTGACTTCTCTAAAGAACAACAAATAACAAAGGAATGTTGGAAATTATAAAAAAATCTTTTTACTAGTTAAACTGAGCACAACTTTGTAGTAAATAATTTGTAATGCTCTGTTACGTTTTCTGTTACGTTTCTTGATATTAATACAGAACGCGTAGAAGAGAGTGAGAAATCGAGAGATGATGATTAAAATAGGAAAATGAAATATGTGAGAAAATGTACAGCGCAGGATTCAGAGGAGGAGTCTCGTTCCATATGTTGGATAGCACATGACTCATAGGGCCAGAGCGATGAATCAGCTGAGGCTGCCGAGTTTCGTTAATATCCAAAAATAATTATGCACTTTTACTTACTCAGTCATGTTAATATTTAAATCACTTGATACAAATAGGAAATATATGGATTAGATTAGAGCAACTTAACCTTTTTATGTGTGCAACAAAATGTACTAAAATAACATCGAGTGCCTAAAAAAGCCTCTCTGACTCTCTGTGTCTGTGTGTACCTGTGCTTTTGACAGAGTTTCCTATTTTGGCTCATGAATGACTCGTCGACAGTCTCGACTCAACGATTTTGTGTGTATGCAACGTGTGATAGAACCCCGTCAGATTTCTATAAAATTGGTTCTTTCTAGCCAACCACTTTCCAAACAAATGGTGTAGTTCCAATCGGGAACAACAATTATCTATTTTATTTGCATTATAAATGAGTTGATTGTATCAGTTAGTTAGTGTGACTTAGTTTTGATTTGTTATTCAGCTTCAATTCATTATAGAATTATCTCTGACACGTTATCTTGCGATTGTACTTGATTAAATTGATACTGTCATAATTGATTTGATAGTTCTGACAGACCACAGACCGCAAAACGATATTCTGATAAACGGTAAGCCCACATGTAGACTATCACAGAAAATAATCAGGGAACACACAGTACCTAAATGTGCTTCTATTTACACTTTTACCACACAAGTAAACATTAATAGTGTTTACTTTCACTTTTATTTGTTAAATTTGTTTATTTTTTAAAAATATGTTTTGTTCTTTTTCATTATTTTGTTGCAACCTACAAGACAAGTGTAAATTGATTAGTTCTTCTCCTTAAACGGAACAATGGAATCTCAACAAGAACAAGAACCACCAAGAGCTCCACCAAGAAGAAGAAATGAGGACAGGTCAGGTCAGTCCAGCTTGGCGAGTGTGGCGTCCACTATAGAATTTGACGGTTCGGAGCACCCGGCATTACGTGCACAAGAATTCCATCGCTTGCATCGGTCAGCTATTGAAATTACCTCAGAGGGTCAAGCTGCGGACGGAGACGGGAGACGGGAAGAAGCCTTTAAAGCTTACAGCAGAGCTCTTCATTTTATCGACCAAGCTGTGAGTCTTGCACATCAAGGGGGCTTCGCTGACAGTGACGTGAATAAAATTGACGATCTGACGTACAAACTGAGAATTGCACGGAAACAAATTCTGGAACGGGTGAGCGACCTTCAATTTGGAGACACTTCGCAAGAAATGGACAGTTATTTGCAAGGTCCAGGAACTAATTCAATGAGTGCGCCTCTGAGCACACCTTCTTACTTGAGCATCAGTTCAACATCTTCCACCGTGCCGAGAAATCCGTTACCGTCTTATGAAGATGTTGTTAGAGGATACGGTGAGCCGGTTGCCAGTAATGCTGGGTTAACTGCAAGCCAAGGAATAAATTATCGGGAGTTGGTGTCCGCTCTGGATGATATTGCTGCGGAACAAGCAGCAATGTCAAATCCACTTCCATTAAATGCGCATGAAGTGTTTAGTATTCCACAAAATGTCCAGATTTACTACATATCTCCAGACGACAATGTCTCTGCGCCATCTTATCCGTCGTTTCTCAGAGTTGTTGTGACAGATCATAGCGGTAAGTTTAGTATTAAAAAATTACCACTTTTACCACCCTGATTGATACTATTTAAATTAAATATATCTTCAGTTCGTTGAAAAACTCGGATTTTGTGTGCATTCGTATTAGATGATGGTGCTGGAAGTAACATACCAGCATTTCTTCAAGTGGGTGACTGGACGTATCCTTTGGTTCCTCGATCTCCGGTTCTTCAAACGTCCGACGGTCTCTATGTATTTCCAGATCTGAATGCCAAAATATCAGGTTGAAATATTTTTGTATTTTTTAAATCACAACTCACTCATAACAATCACACTTAATATAACCACTTAACTTTTGAATATCACAGGGTCAAGTGTTGGCTTAATTCTTCCGCCGGACGTGACAGCGGAAAGCAGACAAACGTTTGAGGAAATTTTGGCCCAACTGTTACAGTTTGAACGAATTCCAAGAGCAGGTCATCCTGAAGATATTCCGGCTACTCCACCAGCAGTTGTGCCAGTCTTTCCAGATTCGTCCACTGCAACCACTCCCACTTCACCAACTGCAGACCCTCAGAGGAGACTTAGCACTAAAATTGCAGAAGGTCTGATAACAGGTTCGTTTATGTATTCTGCTTGATGCTTCTTAGCTTCCGTTTGTTTAAACTATGTTCAAAACATTGAGAAGATTATAATCATCGTAAGTCTCTTTTAATGACTATATTATACAAAGTGTGTTCTTTTACGACTGTAAAGTAAATGGGAACTTCATTCAACCTTACAAGTTGGTGTGGTGAGATTTCAGATTAACAATCACCCTAATTTACATTTAATACCAGTTTCTGATTCTGACGTATCGCATGCGCATGATTACAATTTAGAATACTAATAATTAAAATATTAATATATCTTTCCTGTACTTGCTAAAACTTTATTTAGACAGTTGGTAGACTTATTGTAATGTTGGGTGTAGAACGCTGAATGCATGCAATAAACTCTATCTCTATGCAGTAGGAACTTTTTCTTCTAAAAGATTTTGTTGCTGCAAAAAGGCTTATGGATGTAATTGGTTGTTATCTAACGTAACGGAGATTAGATCCAATCGACTTTGTCTACAAAATTTATTAAGACATTTGAAACAATTTAGGTGCTGAGGCGGTGTCCAAAGGATTAGTTTATGGTGCTACTAAAACGTCCATCCTTTTGGATAAAGGAACGTCCTTTTTACAATCTCGAATGGAACCTGCTAAGGAGAAGCCGGTAATTAAACCGGAAGTGAAGAAGGGAATGAAAGTGGCGAGGACAGTAACTGGGAAGGCAGTTCAAGTTAGCGGTTTTCTTGGTACGAAACATGGTTTAATAATTTATTTGATCGGTTCATAATATACAATATACTTAATTAATAATATTTTAATTAATCTGCAGTTAATCAAGTTGGAAATGCCACGATGGCTTTGGGGCGACACTTGGCCCCACATGTACAGAAAGCTGGCACAAAGCTTTTAGCAAAAACGAGTGGGAAGGACGAAGTGGACGCTTCAAAGAAAATGGACCAGGTTTTGGAAGTGACCTCAGGAGCGTTTGCAGGGTTCGGTACCCTGTACTTGGGCTTAGAATCTGCTGGTACAGTGTTGGCGAACAGTATCTCAAATAACACTGTACAAATTATTCATCATAGGTATTTCCTGCTTATTGTATATTAGGGATTATTTATAGCTGTGGTATGTTTAATACTTCAGTTATTTGATGAATGAATATAGGTAATAAGTTGTATTCGTGTCTTTAGATACGGTGATGAGGCTGGTGAACTGGCGGGCGACACAGCTGCAACCGCAGGCAGCGCCGCAATGACAGCATGGAACGTTCAGCAATTAGGACCGAAATCAATGGCAAAAAAGGTTGCAAAGGACACTGGGAAGGAAGTACTCCAAAAGTACAAGGACAAGAAAAGTCCACGTGATTCCTCTCCGGGGAATAAGAGTCCACCCAATGGACCAGGCCCAAATACAGGGGCAGGGGCAGCTATTTGACGAAGTTGATCACGTAATACAATAGCCTCTCATCACAGGATTGTAATAGATGAGCTTGGGAAAAGAATAATTTTTAATCTCCTTAACTGGAACCCATACACAATCTCCATTTCCAAGCGTCGATATGAAAGAAAAATTATTATCCACTCGACTTCTTACGCTAACAAATGTAGACTGAAAATTCACGCTCATGAGAAACGATAGAAATCTGAATATGAAAAGTATTTTAAAATCTCATATTAGAAAACTTGTGAATGTACTCAATATTCTTAAATTAATTTGCACGAGAAACTAAATTACTGCCCTCCGAAAAGTTTTTAAAGTATGCCAATTTCAGTGATTAGTGCCTTTTCTGAAAACCAATTTGACGTTATTAGAGTTGAAGTGGATCATTTGTAAACTTGTTTCTTTAATTTTTATATTGCCTCGTACCTTCCAAATGGGTAAACGAAGTATTTTAAACTCTCTGTTTTATGCCGAAATATCGGGTTAATCAATGTGACTTGATTTTATGTTACTGTTTTTACTATTGGAACTTGGTTTTGTTAATATAGTATATAGTATATGAAGGATGATGTACCGTAAATACCTTGTTGTAATCAATGACCCTGTGCACATCATTAAATGTGATAAGCAAAATACCCTCGCAAAGTAAAGAGCAAATTGTACTAAACTGGTTGCTTCATTTCTAGGTAATTCTACTGTATTTAATCTACCTCCAAGCTTTAATATCCAGTCTTATTTTTTATATAAATGACGCGATTAATTAAAGTGTGTAAATATGTAAATAGAGACAACAATCGAACAAATACATGGCATACATTAAATATGGTTATAAAATCTTTATAGTGTTTGTACTTGTGCTTGATTTGCAATTCGGCATACTGTTGGTACCAACTTGGTACCAAATGCATATGCAGCATGTTGTTCTTTAAGGGTCAGTATTGACGTATGCTGTTTGTTGCCGTCCGTCTATATGGCGTTCATACTCGCGTGTCTCAGATTCTTTCTTTGACTCAATTAGTTCTAAAAATTCGTAACATCGATCATGACTTCCAACCTTAACACGCAATAAAACTAGATTTCCGAATGCTTACAACGGTATTAAACGGACCAGTAGGACATATATCAACATATACCTTTATTTCGTTACTGATAGATACGGCATGGAAAAACGCAGATTCAAAAGTGGTCTCAGATTATGCTGCATTTGTACCTGACTTATGTTGAGAAAATCAAGGAGCTAAGGCTTCATTCAAGTTTTTATAATGTGGTCCTTACTTCCTTAGTTTGTTGTCGGTAGAAATAAAAGGCCAGCTTTAGGCTATAGACATTTTCTGAAATGCTAATTTAGCACGTAGTATGTAAACATTTATCCTATATCCCAGTACAAAATTCATTCATATGGATCATTCATGGTATTATTTTCAATGCAATGTGTATAATTTTTCTCCGGGCATTTGAGCCAGGTTTTGTAAATTTCAAAAATTATCGACTATAACAAACTTTTTTGTTTTTACTGAATTGCCGATTTGTTTGCACATTCGCTGCTCCAACTTTTGAGTAGTAATATGAACGTACGCGTATTGTCGAGTCTATCCTATTTCTATTATTACCCTAGTACGACATTGTATCATCATGAAGAAAGTATTCATGGCATGCACTGAAATTCTGTACAGCATCCATGATGGTAAATAGGCAAATAAAAGCTTTTTGTTCAAGAATTTGTGCTGACCACGAAATTAACTGTGCTTCATCATCATCCTTGTGAATGGCTCAAAACAAGTCTGAAGCCAGACTTTCACCAGCAGCACAGAGCAAAGCAGAAGCTAACAAATCGAATTCAAATATGCCAAAGGCTACTTTTTGTGGCGTGTTTATTAAATCAAAGACAATTTGTGGCTTGGTGCCAATCTGCTAATATTAAGGCCTAATCATCCATCGTCACTATGCGTTCATAACTCACCTATAACATCATGAAATCAATAAAAACTGATACATGATGATGGACATAGCTACAGATTTCCAGGGACTGTCTGGAATAAGTCTTGAAATATGAATCACAAAATAGAGGCACGGAGTTGGCGACCCAATGCTCCTCGTTTTTAATAGATTGTGGGAAAGACAAGCAAATATGAGGAAATCAACGGAAGCAAAACCAAAGTAGGCAAACAAACAAGGAAAAAACCTCTTCGCCTCACATATACCAAGTTTGGTGTCCTCCGACATCTCCATGTGTAGTCAACTGTATATTATAGAGTTCTAATATGTATCGCCCACTACTGTCATGTCACTTGTGAGTGAGCTATGGGGGAAATAAGTAACACAAAAGAAAGAAAAACACACAAGCCTTGAAAGGGAAAGCTCTTACATTTTGTATATAGCTTTAATACAATAGTTTATATTTTTCCTTATATTTTTCCTTATTGCCCCAAACAATGAAGATAGGGAGAAGATAGCGTTTTGTTAGCTCATTTGATATGCATTACACTGCCTACCCGAGCTTTCGGGTTTTACATCGAAATCACAATAAGACTTGAATGGATACATGCATCCATAAATACCGTCTTTTCTGGCAAGCTCTGATATGATGGTAAATTGCGCTTTTGGCTTCATATTCATCGACTCTGAGGTTAAATATTGGACAATATTCTGGTATTCATAATAATAGCCACTTGCTGACTTTCTCTCTCCACTTTCACTTCCTTTTGCTCTTCTGCTCTGAAGAGTTGGAGGGGGCGACGACAGGAAGTATACAACATTCACCACGATGTGCTCCCAACACTGATGATGGTGATGGCGAGTGTCTTGCTTTCTTTTCCCTATCCTCTCCACACAACATGACAAGAGAAAGCAAGAGGAAATGTGGGAAAGTAGGTGCGATACACGACGATTGCATCGAGCATAACAATAACTGCTAGTTTAATTTCCACCTTGATATAGCTGTAAGGTTGATGAGAAACACACTTGCTCGCTCAAACATGTCTAATGGTAAGTGTGTATTTTCTCACGTCTCACAGGACGAATCGTCGTGTGAAACTAGTACATAAAAAATAAAAAATGTAATAACCGACTACTGTTGTCTTCTACTTGAACACATTCAATCGGTTGTGCTCGTTCGTTTTGCATTTTCAAGACTTGTCGTCCTCAGTCACACATTTAATTTTAACATCCATAACTCACAGGGAAATTCCATTTAGCATAAGTTAATAGTGGTAGCTTCACCACTTGAAAGACACAACGAGTCACTTAAGTGAATCACAAAATGAAAGAGTGGTGGAGGTAGCGAACCGGTAGATATAACAACATACTTTCACCCAAGATCGTCGTTTCTTTTATTTTTCCTATTCTCAAATATCACACTTTTGTATCCAACTCATGCATTACATGTGTAGCTATGTGGCCGTAAAAATCATATAAAACGAACGAACTTGTTAAAAGCTCTTTTTTATTCTTCCAGCTTTTCTAGACAGGCGGACTTTCACCATTTATGTACTAACATGATGTACCCACTAATGGTCTACAGGACGACCTAAACTATAATCATGTCGATTGCACAACTCTCTCACAGTGAATTCAATATTATTATGCAGAGTCGAGTTGATCGGAGTCATGTTGAGCAGAGATTCATTCCGTGAACTCTTGACGACGAAGACGATGACGATGAGACATATTCCATTTTGTGTTTTTGGAATGTAGTATGACACGTAGCACACACACCTCTAAGCATCATACAGCTTTCTCTATTGTTTCTTCTTTCACTTCTCTATCATTCAAATCTCAACCTGGCGATACCATGGACTTGTTCCTACCATTTTCCTTCACAATGTGAAACTATTTACTGATATTAGAGCTATGTGCTTCACTCCTAATCGCACTCTCACTTATCCAGAAGTGCTGGCAATCGATTATATTAAAGGTGAAATTTCCTGAGGCGTCGTGAGGATTTCATTACACGATATTTTACAACCAAATAAATATTAACACTAACCATGAGTTTTCCAGCAGTCAACAACGCATCCATTGTGGAATCGTTTCTTCTTTAAGTTGCAGACACGGAATTTGTGTGTAACATTGTTATTCATGGCAAGTTGAACCGTGAGCCTGCAACCTCAAATAATGTTGTCCTCAACCGGATCGCATTCTACTTACTTTTTTAAGACGAGAAGAACAATAAAATTATGGCACGTTATCTCTTTCAAAAAGATTTTAAACGAAAGTTGAAGTTTTCCTTCCCTTACCAGAAAAGATCTCTTAGAAAAGTCTTTTTCGTTCATTAAACCCAAGTGACATGACGGAGAAATAAATCGAGTTAATCAGTGAAATTTAGAATCTAGATGTTCTATGTTCACGGCCCAAACAGAACTTCAACAATGCTGCGAATCCTGTGGACTCTGTTATTTGGACATAGTTTGGTGTTATGGTAAGGAAACCTTTATATAAAACGAAAAGTATTTTTATTGCAATAAATATGTGTACAAATCTTTCACTTATTCATAAAAATGGTATATATTTAGATATTGATTTACCATATTAATTTCTGTCTACCCCTATTTATTGTAGTGTTGTGGAAGCAATAAGATCGTCTTCCGATAAGCTAGAAAATGTGACTCAAACAATCGCAAATCTTCTGCAGGGTTATGATATTAGGCTTCGGCCGAATTTTGGAGGTAATAATAAATTGTAACGGTACATTTGTTGGTTAAAATTATAAAAGATTTTAATAAGTGTCTGCGCTTTTTTACTTAGGTGTTCCACTCGACGTAGGAATGGATCTTACAATTGCCAGCTTTGATCAAATATCCGAAGTGAATATGGTAAGTCATGTATTTAATTGAATTGATATCTAACATACATAAGTTCATTTGATTTGGCCACTAATTTTAAAAAATCTAACTTGGATACATACTGATTTTGTACTTTTTCTAGGACTACACCATCACAATGTATCTCAATCAATACTGGAAAGATGAGAGGCTAGCCTTCAGCACAGGCGATGAAGTTCTTACTCTTTCCGGTGATTTTGCCGAAAAGATCTGGGTGCCTGACACGTTTTTTGCCAATGACAAAAATAGGTTTGTAATCGTTTTTGCAATTTTTCATATTATCTGAGTGAAAGAATTTGAAACTAAACTTTTATTTTCTCGCTTAGTTTTCTTCATGATGTAACTGAAAAAAATAAAATGGTGAGGCTCTACGGAGATGGCACCGTCATTTACGGAATGAGATTCACAACGACTCTAGGTAATCACAGATATTTATAAGTTGTTGCACGGGAGCTGACACACAACAAGTAAATCTCTGGGCCCGACACGAGATTTCAAAATTTCGGCCAGTTTTGGCTGCAAAACAAAATGTGCATTCTCCCTTCACGTTGTGATTTAATGTCCCGTGTCTTATAGCTCCGGCGCTTAGTTGTTGCATCAAACGCGTCCTAGACACTTAATAACATCAACTAAAATGAACTTAAATTTAATTAAATTTTTAACGGTTTTAACGGTTTTTTCAAATTCTTGTGCATTCTCCCTTCACGTTGTGTTATATTGCTCCGTGTGTCAGCTCCGGCGCTCAGATCTTGCATCAAACGCTTCCAAAACCTTAATAACATCATTTTAACTGAAAATAATAAATTTTTAACGGTTTTTAACGGTGTTTTAAACGTTTTTTTTGGGCAATTTTGCCAAAAGCTTGTATGATGGATCTGCATTTTTATCCGCTGGACAGTCAAAACTGCACCGTCGAAATTGAAAGCTGTAAGATCATAAAATTGTCTTATTATAGTGCGAGGGTCATTTGGTAACGTTTAAGGCAACTTTGGGAGTCGCGACATGAAGCGGGTGTCATACGATAGCCCAGATTGCAACTTCAGATGACTCCGGACTCCAGATGTTCAGTTTCTTAGTTAATGCTTATTTTATGCAAAAACTTAAATGCTGCGCCTAAATGTTTCTATTTTTGGCAAAACAGATTGTCGGCTCTTAAGAACCAATTAAAAATTCCAAGCTGTTTCAGGTCAAGCCAAGTCAGGCTTGATTTGAATTTTCAAGCGTTACTTGGATGCATCTCTGATTTGAAATGATTATCACATTTGCAATGTTTACAAATTACTCGTTTCACTCGAAGTGGCTTTAAGATAATCATCAGGCGCCACCCTAGCCGTTTTGGCAAATTACGCACCATCCTAACAGAGGCATGCCAGTATAAAGGTTAGCAGTAAAATTTTCAGGACAAGTTTAGCTATATTTATAATCCTCATTCAATCACTAGCGAATTTTTCGCCACAAAGGTGCATAAGCTTGAAATTTTTATTTGAATACTTTGCAAATTGTAGCATATTTTTGCAAATTAAGCGCCACCGTGACAATTTTTGTTAAACTGTCGTTATTTATCTTTAATGGACGTTAGTTTTTTCTAGCGGATGTAGATTGTATATATAACATACATTAATCATCCTTCATAAACATCTTTGAAACCGACATTTTCGGGTCGGTTCGGATATTTTCGGATCGGTTCGGATTTCGGATATAAGACCCGAAACAACCCTACCCTAAAAGTGTCAAAATACCGTTGTTTGAAAAACATTTTTTAAGACTATATTTTCGCCGACACATTGAAAAAAACATGTAAACGGAATAAAATTGTTCGTGGTCACCTCTTCCTTTTATTGAAAAATGACCATTTTCTTTGGTCCATCAGATATGCATCTCGTGCCCATACCATGCGTCCAATAGCAAGTTGGGCTTTCTTATGACACCAAAATCACGACGATCTGTCAACATCTGGTGAAGTGACGGACTCCCAAAGTCGCTTTAAACATTGCCAAATTACCTACGTATTTAAGAACATTTTAATGATAAAATCAACCTTCCTTTAGATGGATACACTGTTAGCGATGTCCTGATGTACTGGAAAGACACTCCGGTAACGGGAGTGGAAGAGGCGGAACTTCCGCAATTTACAATTACTGGCTATGAAACAAATGACAGGAAGGAGTCTCTAGCCACTGGAGTGTATCAGCGCCTATCATTATCCTTCAAGCTACAACGAAACATTGGCTACTTCATTTTTCAGACGTATCTGCCATCAATTCTAATAGTAATGTTGTCGTGGGTATCATTCTGGTGAGTCCTGACGGACGGTCATAGGTCCTTTGGGACCTGAATCAGGGCCTTCTTACTTAATTCAAACAATCAAATCAATTTCTATAAATTGTGTAATACTCATTTTGTATTGATTGATAGGATTAATCATGAGGCAACAAGCGCTCGTGTTGCGTTAGGTAATTTGAAAGCAAATGTTAAAAATATACCGACTTGAGGTTTAAGAATGTGGAAAATTGATTTTGTTTGTGTAAATATTTTAAAGGAATCACAACGGTGCTAACAATGACGACAATTAGTACGGGCGTTCGCTCATCCTTACCTCGCATTTCATATGTGAAGGCCATTGACATTTATTTGGTGATGTGCTTCGTCTTCGTTTTTGCTGCTTTACTTGAGTACGCTGCAGTTAATTACACTTATTGGGGGGCTAGGGCAAAGAAGAAAGTGAAGCAAAAGATGAAGATCGACACGCCTACGAAAAGACAGGAATGTTTTGGAAACGAAGAAATCATCGAGCTTCAAGTAGGTTTAATGACTTTTGCTCTCAATAATATCTGGGAAGCATTATTTATTGTCAACGGTAATTTTGTTTGCATAGGAGATGCAACTGTCACCGATACCATCCATTCGGAAAAGGACATTTGCATCGCAGAGTGACCCTTCACTCGGTGCAGCTCAGTCACCCCGATTTCCTCCAAGTTTTAGAATTCATAGGCCACACCATGGACTCGGGTCAGCGTATGGAATGGGACCCGGTGGTGGCAGTTTGAGATCCCGGGGTCGTCCCCGATCAGCCCGACAACGGGATCAACTTCAACCTCAAAAAATGCTTCAAACGATACGACGTGGCGCCAACGCGCTGAAAGCATCCATTCCACGGATCAGAGATGTGAATGTGATTGACAAATACTCCCGTGTTATTTTCCCTGTCTCTTTTATTCTCTTCAACGCTGGCTACTGGTCATTCTACTTTTTGTGAGAATCACCATCTGCCTATTACTATTAAATAGGCAGATGGTTAACGTCTCGTATGAACTCTCCCCTCTCGAACTACCAACCTTTTAATTAATTATTCAATCAAAGCAACATTTCGATTCTGTACTGCCAAAGTTGCTTTCATCGTGACAAAGGTAAGCACAGTGAGAGCATGCACGATGCAATTTCTTGGTCATCACAAACATGTCGTCCATGAATACTGCAAAAATAGTACACAATCATTGATGGTTTTATTTTATTGGCTTCTTTTAGGAATTGATAGACAAGTCGACACAATGATGCATATTTACAAGTGCATCGTATCAGATCAACCCAAGTTTTTCAGTACATGTCATTCAACTGTATAAGGAACAATGATTTTTATGACAGTGCCACGTATGTACAGCTATTTGCATTTAGTGTACCAAATTATGATATGATAAAAAGGTGTACAGTATTGTTTGTTGTAATTCAGGGAGAGGGGAAGAACAATGAATCCTCAGTGTTAGTTCATTTTACCTATCATCAGATACGCAGTTAAATCCCGTCTTTCATAGAAATGTGACAAAAAGATTATTCAGAACAACTCGTACTAAGCTGACAGCACAAAGAAGAACTTTGGAACGCCCAAAATTAGATTATTACGAAAGTAAAGCTCTTTTTTAAAATTCAATTTATGTAATAATGCTACCAGGCAGTTACTACAAGGTGCGGACGTTATTAGGTATCAAAGTTAAACCAAAGTGTCTACAAAAGCACAACTCCGGCTTGCTTTTTTAGATCAGCATGATTTAGTGCTTTAATAAAAATCAGGAGATTATTTATTTATAAATAGCAATATTCGTGGCAGGTTTTACTAAAAGATTACTAAAAGCAATAGAAAAACTACCTTAGGTGCTAAACTTTTATGCTACTTTAACACTTGTTATTTATGCAACCTTTTATGAAATAAATACATCATTTTTATGGTATAGTTAAACTGAAAAGAAACCACCTTAAGGAAAAAAAGTTCATCTTGCGAAGGTGCCAGAGTTGTCAGCACACAGCAGCTGAATTTGGCAATAATCAATACGTATTAATATTTATGCATAAGATGGGTTTAGTTCATGCAGCATGCATGAGCAATAACTCTAAGTAAGCGGAAGATATGTTACCTATTACCTACTTTTAGCTACATTTTATGGTGCAACTGCACATTGCAAAAGTGTCAATTTATTCAAAATTGACAACCTACATAAATTATCAACCGCTAACTTATTGTAAAATTTGCAAAGCGTACATAATTTTATTAAACGTAATAAACTCACGTCGTTATTATAACTTCGACATAACACTAATTAAATAATTATTATTCGGGTTAGACATTATTAACAAGATAACAGCATGCTCCTGAGTAATGTTCAAGGCAATTGTAAGGCCTAGTGAATTCATTTCAAGCAGCCTCGCATTGCATGTACACAGTAAATTCTATAACTACATAATATTTAACTTCTCACCTCATCTAAGATTAAATTTACTTTTTGATGAAAACTGTACTGATTTGAAACAGACGTAATTAGAATACTATGAATTAAATCGCTATAGCTAATTAAATTACAATTCATTTGGACACTGTCAATTTTGAGGCTTTATTGTTCAGATATGCAATATTTGATATAAAAAAAGATGAATTTTTAAGTAGGAAGTATTAAGGAGGTGATTTACCAAATTTCTTATAATAATACCATTTATTTTTAAGACGAGATACGATTTGTAAATATGCATGGGTTAGATTAGAATTGGTGCTATTTTTAAAATTTGATTAGCATTCAAACGGTCAAGAAAGTGAAATTCGGTCTTCTATTTAATACATAACGACTACACTATCTAATGGTTTTGAGGTACAAAGTTTGATTGATGATGGTTTGTGGGCCAGAAATCAGTAACGAACTGACCTATTATCTCTGCTGCAACGTAAAGAAATCTTGTCATTTTGGCTTTCTGAGAGGAAATATGTGGAAAGTAATTACATGGATGAAGAACATGCTTGTGAAACCAAGATTTGTTCAGTTATTAAGCTGCTATAGCTAATAAGATTACTACTTCTATACAGCGGTTAGACTACTCATGCTACTACAATCATGAAGTTGTTAATTACAACTTTTACTCCGTCACACAAATATTAATCGTTAGTTTGTTAGTTGTTTTTCTGTGACTAGTATAGTAGGATTTACAGATTAAATAATATGCAGAAAGATGTCAATATTTGTGTGCATAGCTAGCTAATTGCGAATGGCTTTAAAGTATGGCTAACTAAATTATATTTGTGTACATGTATTTATTGGTTGTATGATGTAACAACAGTAATACATTTATAGAAGCCGTGGTGATTTACAAAATATTATAACTTCTGTATGTTTTCTCTGAAGATTTATATTAAAGTACGATTCTTCTGTCAATAAGCCTAGAAGAAATTTCAAACCTAAAGATGAATGGGGAAATGAGTTGATTTCCACCATCATAGAAATTAGAGGGGACAATATTCAATGATACTGCATTTCTTAACATGACAGAAAAAGGTAATGCACTGTCGTGACAGCATTATCACGCTCTTAACCAATGAAGTAAACGTGCAGTATTTAAAAAAACTGAACTTCAAAAGTTTCTGTCTCTGTACTGGATAAATAGCTGAAATTATTGTTGTAATAATGTTTAACATTTTCATGTATCAGAATCATGAACAAATAAACTTATAATTCTCTACTACGTGCTATTATATTATGTACTATTGAAGTATACATTGCAAGAAAATAAATGTACCACATTAATCTGTGGCGTTATAAACTTCTGTGCTTTTAATTTCACTTTGGTTTGCAAACTAATTGACATTTTTATGAAAGCATGACAATCAGGTGTGAATTTTAACAGTAAGAACTAACCCAAGGGTTTGTTATATTCCGTTTCACATTTGGGGAAAAATACAGGTTTGCCAAAATATGGGTCATCTCACACATTAAACCATTCAATTGTTAGGTAATACAACTGTAAGTAGGCTTCAAAACCGCAGCACATCAAGCAGAGAAAAGCTGGTAGGCATGTTTATGTTTTCTTGAAGATAGGGAGGAAGGTAAAACTGTTTAAGCTGGCACATGACAAACAGCGATAATCATGATGGAGTTTATAGGTCTGATAGATGAATTGTGTCCTGGTTGACGGCTAAAATGAATACCTTTTTAACTGTCGCTGACAACGACATCATAAGACAACAAAAAGAATGCTGATGGTGATGATGATTGTGATGAATCGGTTACACATTTGTGTTGAAATCAAGGTTGGACGTATCACGACGCCTGGGCCATCTCACCCGTGGAAATGACAATGGACGGTAATTGTCTGTTATTAGAATCATCCATTGTGATGCATGACTTGATTTGTATAAATCTTTTGACATCGTTGCGCACATTATGTGGAAACGAACAAGTTCATAAAGAGCATTTAAACTGTCACACATTGTCCAGAAGTTTTTATCGATAAAAAATATGTTTCCTTGTCTGTTCTAATTCTGTCTTGTCCTACAATATTAATCATTGAAATGTGTGTTTTTTTACGATTTGGGGAAGGCGTCCTCTTCAGACTTCAATAATTATATGGAAGACTTCAATTTTGAATGATAAGTAATTCTGGCCACACAATTTTACCATGTATTCACCAATTGTCCACAATGGAAGCAGGATATTTTTTTAGGAATCGCCATATAAGTAGTATTAGCAAGTGTTCGACGGACATTATTCATCAAGATGACACATCAATTTTTATGATCTCTACTGAGCTTTCTATTTTGATACGTACGAGTGTGGCTTTTATTGGGTTGAAAAGTGGCAGTCGACACACAGTTGCTCTTTATTCAAATGGTTATAAGAAAGAGAGATTCTATTAATTCGGGCGGTCACACCTACACAATTCTAAATTGTGAATTGGACCTTAATACCATTTTAATTCTGTCTAGAGTGTTATATATTTTTTGTGTTTGATATTCCATGTACTTTTATTATTGTTGTCAATTAGTAAAGAACGTAACGTCATAGTGTCATCATGGCGTGCGCACTTTCGTTTGTTGACTTTGACAAGGTATTTTCCTTAACAAAGGCTGATGAATCTGTGACAAGGAGACTTCAGGTACGCTCTTATTAAAAGGAATCATAACATGAAGCTGCAGTGAACCAGCCAAACGGTTTGCTGAATTTGAATGCCTAGTCATGAAAATGTCATGTTTATCCTAGCTTTTTTTCTGTAAGTCCTGCCTGACCATCCATAGAAGCTATTAAATGAATCCTTCCAACGTTCCTCTCTCTGCAACAGAATGACTTAACAAACTAATCTCTTGTCAACTTTAATTATTTTTGAAGCGTTTACTTTATACGATCCATAATCATTTTGGATCTTGCAGCATGCTTGAAATCTTTTAAAGAAAATTTCAAGATTTCAAGATGACTTCTGCAAAATGAAACGATAACCCTCTAGAAAGCTTAATGGCCTCGTAAATTGTTAGAGAAATTATCTCGTAATTATAGTATAGTACTTAATTTGATAGACAACGCATGACTATATACAAGTAATCACTAGCATTTCAATCGACTACAAAAATAGCAAACTAAAGTGGTGATGCAGGCAGATTACGTATATGTAGATCAGCATGAATGAGATAATAATTTTGAACAAAACATGCCCGATTTCCTCATATTCATTTTTAGGAGAGGTTGATCAAACTCTTAGGATTTAATAGTTTCAAATTTTAATGATAATTGTTGCTCTAAGAACGGTTTTAGCTGGATTCTATGCATGGCTGGGAAGTCAATCGAAACTGTATATTTCACGACTGTATGAGAATCTCCGATACTATTTATCTGTATTATTAAATTTGCATCACTAAAAGTATTGAATCATCGCCTCCGTGGGCGATGTGCTAACTTCTGTCGCCACACAATATATTATTGTGTTGTGGAGAGTGGAGAGCATAAAGTTTGACAAACAATGCGTCGAGGAATCACACTAATGGCAAATTAAGCAAAACCCTTTACCTATATTTGTGGCATTGTGATTTTTTTCTCTGAGCCGTTTCTTTTATCAACTGCACTGGTGAACTGAATCCTCGTTGAGTCTGACTTTGTCATTGTTGCGTTTGATTTATGCATTGAAGAAATTAAACTAACATGTTTTCTCAGTGGGATCGTGTCCTTGGACTTAAGGATGTTCTTTCAAAACCTTATATGCAAGGTACTCGTCTTTGTTTGCTGCAAGAAATTCTACACTGCAAAAGAAGAAGAAGAAACTGTGATCTTATTGCCATCCTCCTACTAATTAAATGCAATGGTACAACATTCCTGTTTCCATGATCAATTCATTGTTCTCTGAAAATCCGCATCAGCTTGAAGCAAGAGAAAAATTACAAAGAGAAATTTTGCATCTGATAAAAAAAACTTGTTAGCACTTACATTAAACTAGCAGTGCGTGAAACAATTCCTTATCCAATTAGTTACATAAGCAAATTGCAATATGTATGAACTCTTCTGTGAAACTTTGGCTCAAACTACAAATTAAGTCTAATAACCCAAATCCTGGATCAATTTATTGTGCAGTTTGCAGTTCAATGATTCTGAAAGGCACCCAGTTGCTACACATCACACATCTCAATTTGAAAAGCGGAATATGAATAGTCATGCAGCAGTTGTTTAAAGAGCAGGTGACGTGATGTAACTGGCCGTAACTGTTGAAAATTACCTGAGAACGCGTGTGCTGTAGAAGTGCCTTTTAATTTTCTAATTGCTATGCTCTCAACCAGTACATTCAGCATGAACAAATGCGCGTGTGCAAAAAACACGAACCGTTGTTCAAATGGAATGAAATTTACCCTATATGTGGAATTTAAAACACCATAAAATATATTAATTATGCGAAAGTAATGAGGTAAGCGAATGAGATGGAATAAGAGTATGGGTCGAAAAAAGTTAGAATAATGACTCCTTAGCTGATGCCACCATGAGGTAACAATCAAACGTCAAGAACGCAATGAAATTCATCATTGAAATTGACTGAAAGGGAAGTCCATGAATGGTCAGAGACGTAGGTTTATTCAAAGTAGTGGTTCAATGTAGGCACATTGTTTATTCCTCGAGCGACGATACCATATTTTTCATGCACGATATAACAAATTAAGTTTGAGACAATGAAGGTAAATGTCGTTGATGCTTCAATCAAGACCGCTTTTTTCATTGAAATGATTAATATAAAGCGAATTATAACCTGACCGGGGCTACGTCAAGATAACTTGAAAAGTCAACAGTCATCTTCGCAGTTCTTAATCTCAGTGAAATCACCCTCGTCATGAACAGTGTCATAATAACGTCATCTGAATGACTATCATTATTACCCCGATCAACACCCCCAAACACAACTAAATAGCTAAATAACCTTTGGTAGCAGTCAACAGATTTGTGCGAGAATAAAAAATGCGGAGGTAAAATGAAACTAATAATGTCTACCGATTAAGATTTCTATCAAATTCAAAGTCAGTAAGTCAATCAGCTATATCACATCACGCATCTTTATTCACGGTCCTCCGTTTTTAGGTAACCTTTGTATTTACAGAAATACTGCCTTTTAATCGGTTACACATGATGCAAGTCAGCGATCCTGCTAATTTTAGAACACCACACGCGAGGCTAGGCATTTTCTAAGCTATCTTGATGAATGCAAAAGCCATTGCTTCATATAATAGTGCATTTTTCTATAATTAGGTTTTGTGTAGTTGAAACTTTTTCCTGAAGAAGGATTTGATTTAAAAAATTAAATCATAATTTATTTTCCTGCAAGGAGTTGATGGAGTCCTAAACGAAGGTTGGGTTCTTTGAGTTTTTATGATTTCTCAGTATTGAAACAGAATGGTCTTACGATAAAAAAAATTTGCTCATGACACACTTTGAAAAATTAAGCGCATGAAACCCTGCAATTTTATTGATGATCATGTAATACATATGCGTACCAACAAGAGCTTATTGCGTTTTCGTGAACGCAGACTGAAGTATCGGCGAAAGTGCGGTCGCAGTGTGATGTGTGGATTGTCTTGAATGAATTAATTATGCGAACTTTACATTCGATTATCTGCCGGTATAATTTGCATGTGTTTTGATTGCGAATTAGAGCTTGCGCGCTCAACTAGAAAAATACTTCACCACGCCGAAAACGAGACAATTTATTGCAAAACAGAAACAAACCAAATGGTAAATTTTTTATAGTTTTGCATTTTATCGCAATATAAATACTGTATAACAGACTCAAGTGTCGTGCGACGTGCCCGTGCACTGCACTTAATATCTTCCAAAATTACAGCGTTTTACCTTGTCAACGATTAAATAGTAAAATTATCTGCGATCGTGTTGAAACAACTGTTTATTGAAAAGTCAGCAGCACGTAAATGTAAATAAAAATGTAGTTCAATTAAATATATATTGTATGTACTTAAGACCACTACTGTTTTAAAGTTTCCTTCATTCAACGGTTGAGCTGAGACAAATATTTATAGTTTTGTTCGTCATTAGTAACTGCAATTAGTCTGGCAGTCAAGCTTTTTGTAACTGTTGACATGTTCTGCATTCCTTCAATTTGTAGTTTGAAAATGATTTTGGTGAGCAAGTTGCAACTTGCAAATATACAAATATATGAGTACAATATACCAATTTTAATATACTAAAATGTAGCTTAAAACAAGAGCAGATGGAGATTATACAATGATTTTCTTGAAAGGTTGTTTCTACATCTTCCCCTCTTTGCATTTCATCTAGGTTAATTCGTTATTTTTACATAAATAATTAAGGAAAATGATGCCGAGACACCCAACGTCATAAAGTATAATTCATGGAAAATGCGCATTTGTTAAATTGTAAGCAAAAATCATCGATATTCATTTGGTCAAATTGCATATGGCTCAAAAAATTTCTTGCTTGATTTTACTGTGAGTGCTGAGTGCCTGTCGTACAGAATTAATCCAGATTAGATGCTATCATGAATCAATTAATTTTTTATGCTCAAGGTCAAATTCATAATAATGACTCGTCTTCAAACAAATGAAGCAAGTGTTTGGAAGATCATTAGGGAAATTACCTGAAGGGGTATCGTAGTAATGAGGTAAATCGTTTCTACTTATTTAGCTTTAGACGATTTGTTAACGACGCTAATTTAAAATCTCTGCTCAAGCGGTCTTTGGTATTGTATATAATTTACTGATTATAAAAAACCTAGAGGAAGTAAAAACTCTACCTGGATTCATTAGATTTACATATATAATAAAGAAAATTGTTACTACTATAGTTATAGATTATAATTATTACTAATGCGTGTTTTTAAAAGAATACAAAAAACGTACACACATATTACAAGACTGAATTAAAGCATGCAAGGTTTTTTTGCTTGCAGGGGCAAATTGCCCGGCATATTCATGTCGTCAAAAAACGCTTAACTGACCGTAGTAATGAATGCGTAATTCTGTTTTTAAAATGCAGGCAGGAAACCCCTCAGTGGACGACCAAATTGACGTCACGCTTCATTTACACTTATATCAGCATTTATAATGCACTCAATGAAGTAGAAAATCAGACGAACCTGCATAGTCAATGACAAAAATGTTATGAAGAAAAGGATTGTTTAACTTGAGAGTAACAGAGAACTAACTTCCATTTGCTCAATAGCATTATTTAAAAAAAAAACTTTTACAGTTCAATACTTGACTGAAAAAGTGAAATGTGTCTGAGATGTCCTCCGTATCGAGAAGGTTAATCACAGGTAGTAATGTATGACACGACCCACTGCATAAGTTGTGAGGAATTTGTAAGAGGTTGTCAAAGGAGCAGAAATTTAGATTAGAATTGAGTAAAGGGTTGAGGAAGTCGTACGGATTACAAATATTTTCTTTGCGATCTGTAATACCTTACTTTAACAAGCACAACATGTAACACTGGATAACTATCTAATCAGAAACAAATGTTAACCTTTGAGTGGCTCCTTTGACCTCGTGTCATAATATGTAAGTTTTAACCGGTTGAGAATGGCAGCCCTATCAAAATTCCTCTGAAAACATTTGTCAATATCAAATTTATTTACTTTGCTCACTGGATTATGCCATAAATTGAACGTGTATACATTATATAGGTATAATGCATAAACATTACTTCGCACTCCTTCGACTTCAGTTGGCAGAAATCAGTTTGCAGTCCACATAAAACAAAATAGTTTTCAGTTTAATGTCATAGTGCCCCATTATTATAATCATATGACCAGGTAAATGTATGTACCTAAATATATGTCATGTGTACGTTCATTCTGAGCATAATAAAAAAGGACTAAATTTCAAACTTGCACCTTGTCTTGTATTGACGATTTCTACAGCAATTTTATTAGTAAGTGTCCATCACAATTAACTACTGACAATTGTAAATCATTTTGTTTTTTGTCATTTTGGCCAGACGTTATATGATGTAAAGAGTGGCAGCCAGCAAATTAAAGAGCTATAAAAGCAGCATGACCTAACTATTTTTAAGTGCACACAATGAACACTTGCATGTCAAGAGATTGCAGGGAAGTTAAAAAGCAACATGAAAGCATTAAGCACAACTAATCAAAATAAGCAATGTCCAATTGAAACGACGTGATCTATTTGTAATACATCTTTGTAACATTAATTTAAAGTAGCAAAGCGACATGAAAGATATCTTTCGATCGAATATTTTGTGTAAGTATGCAGGTTATTATCGTTATTATTATTAGATTATAATGGGCATGGAAGCAGGCGGGGAACCCAATGTAGATTAATCACGAAAGATATCATACGAAAGAATCCTGAACACTTAGAAATGTTAATGTTTTCGTGTAACCTTTATGCACACTACACTCACACGCACGCAGGTTTTTTAAATGATGGGGTCCTTGGCAAAGTTGACAAGTGCTCGAACATATCCTCAATTCTCAATACTCCTAGACACGTGATAAAGAGATTCAGAGGCGGTGTTTTCCTTCATCTGAATTAGCGTAAAAGGAGTTTTTGTTTAGCTTCATTTTCTGGAATTAATGTTGCTACATTGATTTAATAAGTTCATTGTTACACAAAAATTCTTCCGTCTTGAAAATTAAAAGGTTAATCAAAAGGTGATCAGAGGAGAACAAGTCAACCCTTTGCCGACTTGTCTGGCCTGATACCTATAATGTATGTATTTCATTAAGAACCATTCCAGTTATTCAGGGTTTTACAAATTTTTCTTGATTTCACCAATGTTCGTTGGATTAATTAATTACCGCTCACTTCATAAATAATATTACGCTCCGATAAAAAAGCTAATTTGGCTTTGACTTTTTGTTGCAATGTTTCATGCCACGCTATCGAAACATCTTTTTTGTTACAAAATCGCCATAAAAATCGTTTATTTAAGGTATAAGGGTGGATCCTTAATCCTTCCTCTCTTCAGACATCACCGCCGGGCGTATATATCAGTGGAGAAGAATGAAGAAAAATGTTTGCCTCTAAAAGGTTTATTGTTGTCGTGTCTGAGAGTGAGTCAGGAATGTTTGTGCAGTTCCTGTAATCAAAGTAGGAGGTGAGATCTGAAGTAGGCTCAAAGTCTATTTGATAAATGCCCGTTGTAATTGAAATGGTAGTGTTGTAGCAACGCTTAATGAAAAAGGCGGTATGAAGTCATGAACATGAAAAAATGTGAGAACGCAGATCAAAGAATTATTTTAAAGATCAGCTTGGTTCCTGGCATTCACATGAGCTTTGAGTGACCCTCAAAGATAAGGAAGATCACGTTTCACATTGCTGGATACTGGTCTTCGTTTCAACAATTAGAGGTGAACTCAATCGCTTGATTGATCAATGCACAATGAAATATTGGATGCAATCATAGCCTTTCAGATCTTCCTTTCCTGACAATAGCAGAGTAATCAGAGTAGATGCATAAATAAACGCTATAAATTATAAATTATTATAATTCATATTTGCATTCACACATAAATAGCCATTATATTGTATCAAGTGCTGGCATTAGGTTCTCCCGATGACGACCCCGCTACTCAGACTCATGCTGTGGTAAATGATAGGGCATATTATTTCTAAAGATGTAATGGCCACCATTTTGCTTCTGCAAAAGGCAAGCAAGCGTCTATTCAGTTTAATCAGGAAGCCAAAGCCTTCTTTATCTAACTCAGAATTGAATAGAATAAAATACAGATGTTCATGCTGCGAGAGACTCCAGCTAGAGGTGCAATCAGTTGCCAAAATAATCATTATCACATGTCAAAGCCTGACAAATCAAGCCTCAGTGTGAGGAACTAGAGCACTTTTCATTGGTTGTATAGGGCGAACTAATTCATTCTCTACAGGTGGACTCTATATGTACGATATGACAGTTTCAAAAATTCCTTTTGGCAACAGATTGGCCAATCGCAGTTTTTACATAGACAGTCGAAATGATCACCGATCGATTTTTGTGAACTCATTCTCAATATTTTCACATCTGAACGAGCATGTCCACTCCATAGCTAAATGCACTTTGCATTGTGGGAAATTAATATTAAAAATGTGGAAATCAATGGCTTGACATCTGTCCTTCCCAGTAAGACTTCCCATAAACGGATAAAATATAATTGACAATAACCGTGCCGTAGTTTCTTACAATTGTCCGTTGCAATTTTGGATTGTCATTTAGGTTTTCAATTTAAAATACTATTATATAGGACCATATGACATTATGTCAGTTATTGCGCAACTAAGGCCACAGCGGGGATTATTTTTACACGACTCCATCTGTCACCATTTGGACTTATTGGATGCAAAAGTTAAAAATGGATGCATTTTGCTTTAACGATAGCAAATTTTATTTTGAGTAGATGCTTGCGTGCACCACACACTGGCACAGTAAAGTATTGAAAAATTTGACATGGCTGGTAATCCTAACATAGACAAAGGAGGGCTCACTGATCAGCAAAGTATGGGGTGCGGAGTTTAGATGCCATGTATGAAAAGCTCATTCGTCATTACCTAACCTGGTCAAAATAGGCATCCACTTTGAATGAACTTAACCCAATAAACATAGTTACAAATTATTGTGATTTCTTTCACGAGATGCAAAAACAATGACCCGATAATTTTGTGGAGGATCATAAATAGACGAATGGCTACATATATTTATGGCATTTTCTCCAAAAACTTTGGTATTAATGTGAAACTTGGTCAACTCATGACTCATACTCATTCTTCTTGCTTTGCATCTACATGTGAAAGATCTTCAAACTTTATATCCCTGTAACAGTTTGAAATAATTAATATACGTTGAGTATCGTCATATAACATATTTTCTATTTCCATGCAATATAATAATAAAAATCAATCTCAATTACGACCACATCACCACAGAGGAACACAAAGATGATTTTGCAGTTGCGGGTCGGAAAAGGGTAATCATACAGAGAGACATAACGTTACAGAAAGAACTTACTTAGTGAATGAAAGCAGAAATTGATGCATGATTGATTCGAGAGCGTTTCTTTGAAAAATTGCAAAAGATAATAAAATTGACCACGAAAGCCTTCACATGTCATTTCAGTTTTGTGTGAGCTTGCCTTATGAAATAATGTACAAAATTTGCATGTTGTTTTACAAATTACAACTCTGAAGTTTCATGGGGAAACTTACGGCCTAAAGCCTTTTAAAAGTCCAATATTATTGCGAATAACTTGCATCCTCTTGTAAATTTTGTCATATAGCTGACAAGTTAGAAAATGCGTCTTAATAATTCTACTTTTTGTAAAAATCTACAATTAACAGCACAACATGCACAAAATGAGTACGCATGTTCTTCTCAAAATGATGAGAAACAACGAAGGGTCAGCTTGACTAATTACAACAATAGACATCTACCTACGTATAGACTAGGAAAAACAATGTCGAAGTTAATAATGAAGGTTTTTTTTGCATTTGTAATAAATAAGTAAACTGTTTATGTGATCAAATGTCAGTTGTAAAAATCGATTACTTATTTGAAGAAATTGTCGAAAAAGTGTAAGATGCTAGATGATTGGTATCAATATTTGTGAAAGAAGGAAGACATTATGCAAAGCTAATTTATTTTCTACTCTTTGCCACAACCACATTCGCGAT
>VYYJ01000293.1:0-71573 GCA_021029165.1 Cyphoderus albinus | reverse complement strand
AACAATTAGAAACTTTTTATTTTAAACGAAATACAATTTTTTAATTCTTAATATTTTTAAAGTACCTCTACAACAAGAAAATTGATTTACCACCAATTCCCTCTGGTGGAGATACCAGTAATCAAGTTCGTCTGCTCCTGGAGACGTTACAGTGCTCCAAAGTGATAAACGAGCCTGAACTGGAGAATGCCTGTACGGCCCTCCTGACGGAGCGGTTAACAGTCCAAAATTTGATAAATTGCCTGAATATAGCAACAAAATATAAGTGCACCACGTTCCAGCAAAACGTGATCGAATTCATTGGGACTGGGGCGAATATCTTTAATTTCCTTGGAAGTAATGCGTTCAATGAGTTATCCGAGGAAGCGTTGACCGCATTTTTGAAGTCCGATGGGTGGTACCTGCCCGAAAAATTCGTTTTTGAAGAGGTTGTCAGGTAAGTTATTGATTAAAACTAATCAAGACCGTATCTGTAGTATGTAATAGCCTCCATAATAAATTAAATCTATTTTTGTGTACATAGCTGGGCCAGGAACAAACATCGGGTTGAAACAGGCCTTGATCCCGGATATGTGGACATGTCTTCTGATACCCTGCGATCAGTCATGGGGAGAACATTCCATGCAATTCGATTTCCTCTGATGACCGTCGACGAGCAACGCGAAATTGCCATCCAATATCCTGGCCTATTGACCGATAGGGAGCGACTCCAGCTTTATGATTATATGCTAATTCTAGAATCTGGTGATAACCCACCTTTCACTACACAACTTAGGCGGTGGCGGTATTTAAGACCAGTTACTCCAGAAGGGGTTCGCGAAGGCAATCCCAACCAGGATCAAATGGAAGAATGAGAATGGCCACACACAGTCTGACTGAAGAAAAGGTTTATTGGGGCTGTTTAAAAATAGAATAACATAATACCTTACTAATTGTAAGCTATTCCTAGATTAACTTTTAATTTGTAGGTACTTAGTTTAGTTATATATTTAGGTTAACGACATACTGTTAAAACTGTACTAGTACTAGTACTTGTACATAAATTAAAACCCTACTTTATTTGTTTTGGTTGAAAGTTAATTTTTAAGTAGACCATTCTGTTACATGGTTACATGATTATCATTTATTCTTCTTCAACTGTGATAACGTGTAACACAGTTGTGTGTAATATGTAATTATGTAAATATGTAAATTTAATAATAATAATCATCATCATGACTTACAAAATTTAACAATTTTTTTTAAATAACTGGCCATTACACATTTATTGCATAATGTGCAAAACTTCCAATCGAAATGGTCAGAAAAACAAAGAAAGATTGACGACCCCTAGTGCTTAGTAGAGCAAGAATAAAGAATACCTCCACAACTAAATAAGTTCTCGCACGAGTTTCTTCCGTGCCGGTATGTGGCGCTGGAGAAAACGAGTCTCATTTTCGGGGAAGTTTTCATTTTCCTGATTTGTGCTCTTGGGTTGGGATGAGTTGTGCAAGCGAAACAATTGATGGTTTATGTATCGACAGTTTCAGTGTTTTTAAAACCTGTTTCTAGATTAAACCGACTCTACTTCAGCACTAGAATTGTGATTCCTTCAATAATACCAGTTCTTATGCAATGGTCGCAAGTGTCTGTATGCGAGGTCTTTACTTTGTGTGAAAAGCAAATGCAGCAATCAACTCTTATGAAGGGGCAATCAGTGTTCATGTATGTGATAAGGAGTAAAACATTACTCCAGTCTTTACTCTTTTGTCGGAACAGGCATTGTGATAATTAAGTAAATCGTCAATGTAGTGGCGAAGGAGGATGCTCTTGTGGTGGGGCAAAACGTTGATCATCATCCGAGGTAACTTCTTTCGCTGCCGTGGAAAATCGACCGGCTCCTTTTCTTTATTACATCCCATTAAACAAGCAACTCAAAAACGAACCTTTTGTGGTTTCTCAATCTCAATTAAAATTCGAGCTCATCCCTCCATCTCTCCTCTAATGCAAACACTCTTCTTTCTTTCCTTCTTATATTTATTATCATCTCTCTCCTCAGTAACATTGCTCAGCTATTAATTATAAATTCCTCAACCCGTTTATGCAATAAAGCAGAATTTTAACGATTCTAATGTTTAAACTTTTTTTTTTCAACTTTAGACTTCAGAAAAAGACATGCTAAATTTATTTATTTTTGCTTACAATTGAAAAATATTTAGTTACAACAATTAAGTAATGTATTTTGGCACTGTGCTATTTCATTTATCACACCATGGAAAGAACCTGAACCTCTTATGAAAATCAAAAACTAATTTCACATGCCAAAAGTTTCTTTAGTATGAAAAAACTCAAATTGTTACAGAAGAGAATCTCACGAAACGTTTCAGTTAATCCGATCGATAAATGAAAGATGAAGCAGTAGCAATTTGGAAAAAAAGTTCTGGTGTACACAGTGGTAAGTGGTTATTATGTTTATGTGCTTGAGTACTTGATTTCCTTGCTTCAGGCCGCGCTCACATAGACGCTAACCGGAAATTAATATTGATCAAAATGGCAATTTTCGCTGTTGGTGATCCACGGCTGAGAATAACAAATAGTTAGATTATATAAAGATGGCATGCTCTCACCATCACCAACGAAGAACAATAATACACATGTATCATTTCACAACAGGGCCACGGGAAAACCGGCCTGACTGAACTGAAGCGCAGTTTAAATTTTAAAAAAAACATCAGCTTAACGGCACCGGTTTCTAAGCAGAAAATCATGAATCATTAATAGTGTGCAGCATCATGGTAATTTGAATTCCCCTGTAAGGAAAATCATGTATCTATTTTAAAATTAAGAGAGAGATAAGTTTGGAAAGAGATTGTAATCTTCATTAGTGAGAAAAATGCCGACCATGTACGAGTATGTACGTGGTCAAGGGTCAGTTGATTAATCGGCCTGATGACGCTCCTTGAATTAAATTTGATCACTAAGACCAATTTTTCTTTCGTCGTGAGTAGCCGGTATTCACTTTTGTTGCAGTTGCTGTCCAACTTGACTTTAGGTTATTTTCTGCCAAACATAGCAACTTTATTTTTTCTGTTGCTTGATATTCAGCTTTACAGGTTCGTTACGAGATCAAAATGAATTCGAATTGCAAATGAACTGTTTTTATATTTGCATCTTCAACATTTTATCATAAATCAGAAGCTAATAAATCAACTCCAGATGCACATATTTAAAATAACTCGCTGAAACAATTAAACCTGTCGTTCTAACTGGTACTTGACAGTTTTAGAATAAGAGAATTTTTAAAATAACATCAAACCATATCATTCATAAACAATACTGACGATGAGTCAGGAAAACTAACACTTTTAACACTATATTTATTTCATTTAAGAACATATGTCAAGCTAATAAACTAATGCTTAATAAATAAGAGTGTATTTGTGTCAACCTTATTTATATAAGACTTGTTTGGTACATATTTATTATCAATAGATGATGATCATGATCAGAAATCATATCTTTCAATAAAATTGATTAAATATTTCTAAAACGTTGTCTTGTGTAACCTGTGCTTTATCTTACCATACCATAAGCATCCACTATAAAAACCACGTGAACTCTCCAGCATCAGTATTGATTACCGATAATATAAAATTAAAAACAATAATATCATGACATGTAGGCTTGTCCCACTTTTCATTTTCTGTGATGTGAAATATGATCATTTGGGCTGATGGTCATAACTATGTAATATTAATCCAAGGGGTTATGCGATACTTTCAGTAATAAATGTTAATTCCATTTATTCACTGGGACTTCCAACACCGAAAGTGTATTTACTTATAAATATTGATAACAAGGTATTTGACGGCAAAATATTAATCATTATTCCTATAGTTGAGTTTCCAGGTTTCTTTAAACTGGGCCGTGGTATATCTCTCATCAGTAATGAGGACTCGTGAAAGTAGTTGGACATGACATGAAGCATGAGAAAATAAAGTCACCGCAGTTTTGCCACTAAATGCAGTCCAAATAGACAAAAACAAAAATTATTATTAGGGATCATCAGTAGCTCATCATGTCGTCTATACATTTTTGCTCCAGATTGTTCCCAGGCTAAAATTCTCGGTAACTTCCAAGTAGATCAGGGATTGTCGTTCAGGATGTGAATTGGCGGCTGCTGACTTCTTTGTAATCAAAAGCCACCTTAACTACATACATGTTTCAACAGTTCAACAGCAACTTTTGAAGGCAATGTTGAGTGAAAACCAGAATAAACTGGCATTTATCTGAATTACATTTGGGTTGCAATTTAAAATGGATACTGACTGTAAAGCAATGACTATCAATCTTTGGGCTGTAAGTATTATTGCGCTAAGTCTGAAAAACTTCTTTGGATCGCAGTGATCACTCACAAGTTATTACCAATATTCAAATAATAATTTTATATCAATCATTTTTCAGCGTCAAGGTTAAGATTGCAAGATTGACTCTAATGTTGAGAGGACTGGGCTGAGAGTAAAAAGAACAGCAAATATAATCTTCATGATTCAACTCTGCAGTGTTATTTTCTTAACTATGTTCTTTCAGCTACTTAAAATAACAGCAACACGTTTTTCTGTGTGTAAACTAAAGATAATTGTACAACGACCGTAGCACAAAAGATTTGTTTGTAATCTAACATATAGTCACGATATAATCATGTAGACAAATGTCCATACTTTGTACTTTGTTATACTGTGGCCATTTAATGCTGTTACAGTGCTACCAGCGTTATTTCTGTTATTGCCACTGATGATAATGAAGACACGGTGGGTAGTCAATTCAGGTGAGATCCACAGCGCATAAACATGATATGATTATTATGTGTGTGGGAAAACTAAAACCGACATCACAAGTTGTTAGAGATGATAATGTTGCAAAGTAAGGAAACTGAGAGAAAAAACAACCAAAATTTGTAAGAATAATGACATTGTAAAAAAGGGAAAACTAACAAAAGTGGTGGTGGTAGAGACAAACAAAGGGTCACCTTAATGATTTGTGGCGAGCGACCGGGGACGAAAGAGAGAAAGGAAAGCGAAACTAGAAACTGATCTCATTTGCCAAGCGACAGGAAGAGAAGCGAGTGGACGGATGGATCGAGTGTCAGAACCTCTTCATGTGTGTCAGCGCACTGTACTTTCGCACTCTGATGATTATACATTCTGAAAAAGAAGGAAAAGAAATAAGATGAATAATTATGCTGAAAATGATGATATCATTGTCCAAACCACACCGTTCAACAGTAAATAGGATGTAATAATGAGGCATCACATCACCCCTCTGCGAAAAAAATGGAAGGAAAATGGTCAGAAAAAATTCAGATTGAATTTCATTTTTAGCTATTTAAGTCGTTAAGGAAGTTTCAGAGTAGGCGGACAGTACACCGCACCGTTTGTATCTTGACGGCAAAGAAGCGTAACAGTGAAATCGATATGTTACGTTGTTCAGCCAGGAAAACTAATGAGAATGCTATTATCCCACCATTATACTGTCCCGAGAGTCGCGAGTGAGTTCAACGTTTTCATTCCAATCTCTTTTCTATTATTTACTACCAACATCTTAATTTGTTTCCGAAACTAAAAAAATGCTACTAGGCAAAGGGTGTTGTTTTCGCATGCAGTTTCGGATAGTAGAATATTTTTCATTTTTGTAGCTCATTAATATTCCAGTGAAAACAATCCAGCCGTCGTGATGGACTACCTGACAATACACACAACAATGTATTTTATAATAGTCAGGCAAGCGTAACTTGCTGAGGCGGGTTAAGAAGAGTTTCGGTTTGCATGGTTTAGTACACCTGAAACGTAACTAACAATGTATCTCAAATTATCTACACACTCATTCTATTAAGATAGCAAATAAAATAAATTCCATCCACAAGTAAAAATAATAACATTTTTTTCGTTCCGTAGCCAGAAGTCTTATATAGTCAATTACGCATGGGATTTACACATAACATGGCATATTTATATAACATTTATAAAGTAAGAAAAACTTCGCTAACGAGTGTAATATAGATGCTTCTTTTTATGACACAATATCCTGTTCCTGATAGATATGTTCAAATTAATAATTTGCATAATTGTATGATTGTATGTATTTTCTCTAAATAATGGCCTTTTAGTCTCCGAGCTATCGCTCTGTGTAAATTAATGTTTAATTTTTAACTCTCATGCAACTTGTGAGAAATCTTACAAGATAGATTGTAATATCATTATTTTCAAAATCGTTTTAACGAAATGTCATTGGAATATTAATAAGGTCAAGTTCATTAAAAAGTAGAAACAATGTGAAAATGTTGATTGTAAATTACAGTGTAACATTTCAGTGCTGACACCATTGGTAAAATCACGAGGACTACAATTCAATCAAAAAATTTAACAATTTTAAGAAGAGATATACAACGCGTTTGATTTTGTTTTAGAAATTCAACGGCTGATGTCACTTTCAACGATTCCTGGAGATGAAAATGTTCTGTGAATTTCCTCATTGTAATTGCAAGAAACTCATTCATTTTCGAGGGTACCCGTGACCATGACGCAACGCAACACTTAATTGAATGGAATGTCAAATACCGTGATTTTCCATGTACAAAAAGATGTAAGGAAAGAGCTACCTCTTTTTTAATTAGCTGAAGTGAAATCCGCAATATTTTTTTGTTTTTATTTTTATTACCTAGCATTCACAGGTAATTGCTATCTGAAGGAAGCATCCGCGCTTTTACTTAGCAATCATTAAGAAATGGAGTAAGTTCAATGGAGGTTTACCTTTGCTATTAAATATTGTTCCGCTCTGCCGTCGTCGTAATAAGCCGTTTGCCAACAAGTCAAGAGAAAGGATGCATAAATTACATTGGAAAATGGGAGTATATCATAATGAGTGCTGCTGTTGCGTATGGTGATTATTATAGCAAATGCGAATATGATAATCTTCATCATCGTATCATCACGCATACTGCCACCATGAATATGACTGTGTGTGGTGGAAGCGGCTATTCTTCGGATTTTTTTCTATTCCACCATAGAGAATAAAGCGTAAAAGAAAAAATGAAAAGCTACTTATTTTTACCGACGTTTTATTACTGAAAGTAATGAAAACAAGGGAGTGAATGAGCGAGAAAGAGCAGCTTCGGCACAAAGTAGACAAGGGTGCGTTCCTACCAGAAAAAAGCCAATTATCTTTTCACCTAAGCGAAAATTACGTAATGGTGGTGTAGTTATCTACTTACACAAGCACTCAGGCGTCGTGGTCATCGCCAAACAATGAACAGGTAAAGGAAGATAAATATTGTGCAATTTTATTTGCCATCTATACTTTTAGTTCTCTGATACATTAATGAGATGTATTTAAGTATGAAAGAACTTCCTACTTCGTTATTGAAAAGTGAACACCCGCAGCAAAAGAACAGCTTTGATAGCCTGATACAGTTATATAATTTCGAGATGGATGATGATCGATAGTATCAATTTATACAACTGTTTTAGCATTACTACTCAGTAGTAGCCGTAATAAAATGTAATGTCGTGGTAATTTGATGGCTGACAATGAGTTTATTCTTAGGCATCTTTTTTCTATAAAAAGCCGTAGCAGTCACCGGTAAATAAAAAAATATTTATTTAAGAAAGAAAATCGTTGCTTTTTTCTGAATTTTCATGAATTCAGGATCTGTCATGGGAAGGTTGAGGTTTTCAAAATAATACAACATGCATGTTTTAGATGCTTCCTTTCTTGGAATTTGTTCACTTTTTGTTAGTCATGGGTGGCGTATCCGAATTGAACAATCAACCAAATAATCGTATTGCAAAAATAAAACAATGCACATTGGACATATTCGAAGTTTATTTTAACAACTACTTCCTAGTCCAACGAAACAAAACCCTCATGAAACATGAAAAGATCACACACGTCCATTTTGGTCTATTTTCTTACCAAAGTAGCCAACCCAACCAACAACAAATAATTTGACATTGAATTTGAATTATTCATGGGTAATTTGTTTATGAGGTAAGATGTATGTATCTATAGTACATATGTAAAAAACAATGCATTTCATCTTTTTGTTTTTCACTTTTTCATTTTTACAGGTTTTGCTTTCTTTTGTGGTGTGGCGGTTCTGTGTTATAGAAAGAAAAGTTTTTATGCGGTGATTTTGAGTTTATTGAGGTTACAAACTGTGATTTATTGACGATCTTGGAAGGAGGGCTTCGTTGCTGGCACTCTGGAATAAGATATTTCAAATTACATTTTTCTTCCTACCTGTTATTCATCCGGAGATTGAAACATTTATCCCAATAAATCTCAAACACAAAAATTGGTGATTCAGTATAATACAGTGAATAATATTGATACCGTAACATTAATGAGTGTTTAGTCAGATTACCACAGGTTTTGGTGTCTTTCGCGCTTTCTCTGTGGCCGCCTGTCAATCTTCAATAATTCTATCAACATGAAATTACGCAGTTTTCTCTTGGTTTACCATATAATTTTTCGTGGTCTTTCACGTATTCTTGATAGTTGTTTTGTAAACAATAAATATTTTGAGCATGTTTACTGGTTTTAGAAATATGTGCCTGAATCTACCAGAACCTGAACACTGCAGTCAGTAATAAAAGTGGAAAATTTAGTTTCCAATTCTGTGAAACTCTATCGTCTCATCATCACTTGCTTTAGATAACGTGCTATTACGTAAGAATGCGTGATACCTAAGTTAAACCTCCCTTCGCTCCGTTTTCCTCAACTTATTGTTGTTAACCCTGCTCTTGAAAGGAAAGGAGGGAAGATCCCATTCATGTTTGTCGGCATCATTTGTTGTGCCATATAAGGGTACCGTCTGCCTCGGATAATGTAACAGTGTTGACTTGAATCATGCCCCCTTTCAGACCATACCACAAAAACTCATAACGACATAATTTTTAACACATTAAGAAGGCCCAATTGACGTTAGTACTTAACTATTGACTAGTTGGGAGGTCGCTTCTCTTCCCGTAGAGTAATTAGCACCTTGACCAAACTCGGCTAAACATTCTTTCATTCATTCATGCAAAATCGTCCAAACAAAGTTTCCATTTCGTGGTCTTCATTGTTCATTGTTTCGGAAAAAATATAATTTCCTTCCCAGTTCACCCAGGTATGCACTTTTTAAATTTCAACTTACAGGTACATAAAACAAAGTGATCCTTAGTCCTTTATGAATACAATTAGAACTGATTTCTGATTTCCCCGAACAACTTGTAAACTTATTATTCACCATTCAGCATCTTATTGTGAAAATAATTATTCAGACCTGCTTGTTGAGTGTGAAGTCGTTGCTGTATTTGAGTACAACAGTAATCATCACAATAATGAAGATAATTTGGTTTTCCATACTTTCTTCAGAAATGGGCAATTCTTTGAGAATGATGAGCGATTTATGATGTGACCGCCTATTTTTCATCGTTATAATAATCGTCATCAATAAATAACTTCATAGTAATATCATTTGAATTTAGTGTTGTGAACGCACACCACCAAACTGCAGCAAGTCATGATTATGATGATGTTGATGATGAGAATGATGATGAAGCAGGGCTAAACGCTATATCTGAAAAACTCTCCACCCACCCATTTTCCTTTCGGCAAAGTCTTTTCGAATTTGGTAGTCGGTTCGTTTTACTATATCAGGTACTAGCACAGTTCCAATGTTCTACACACTACAACACAACCTGAAGGCCATGCAACGTTTAAATTTTTTTTTAACCGGTTGATATCAACAAGCTTGTAAAATGATGACTGTCATGATGATGCAGAGTAACATGAGCATCATAAGTAGTTCTAGTAAATTTTTCATGGGATAATACTAGCGAGGACGGAAAGTGTGCACTGTACAAAATGGGAAGTTTGATGAAACGAGCCGAATAACATTCTTATGTAGTCTTGACAGATAAAATAAATCTGGTTCGCTTCGTTAGATTTTCCCCAATTAGGTCTAGAAATGAGAAATTTATTTTGGCAACCAATTGTTGTACTATTTTTTTATTGACAAACTATCTTAATACATCCATGGCCAGCCTTCCCTATTTGTTGCAACTATTGAAGCAAGATCAAATTTGGTACCACTTTATGACGAGCATCGCATGTGGATATTTCATGGTCTACTACAATTTTCAACGATATTCCCAGACAAAAAAAAATTCTATCTATACCAAATACTAAACAGGACACACAGCTTAACACAGATGAATACAAATTTCTCTTTCGTGAAAAGGTGTTACTTTACTTGTTATTTTAATGAAGAAGAGAGCATAGTTCAACGTTTCACATTCATCTCTGCTGCGTTTGTGGATATTTATAACAGTAACAATAATAGTTAGTCTCCAGACAGAGAGATAGTGCAGGGTTACATTTGCTGTACTCACACATACAGCAGTTTATACAATATCATTTTCTTGGATCGCGTGAGTAGCGCCCATTTGTTGAAGCAAATTTTGTGACGACACTAACAATAACATCCGCTACTAGTTCTTACATGAAAGTCGTGCTTTAAAAAGCCGAGCACGCCAAATGGGAAATGCACGTCTAAAAGCTATGATGTGCCCCACAGTTACTCGCATAATTGACAAAAACACAATTCCCCTGAAGAGGGACAAATGCACATTTCCTATCATTTTGTCATCATCGTGTTTCCCTTTGTTTCATCGAGTTGTTCCATGTACTATATTTATTGGAATCTTTTCCGGTGGTCCTCCACTTTCAAGCACACCAACGCCGTTTTCCCGGCCATTTTATATTTCTCTCCCAATTCATGTATTTGTGTCACGCCGGTCGTAACACTTTACTTTCCGTTGTCCATACTGATTCCCAGGGAGAATAAACAGGAAATGACTTACAAAAATTTTATTCTCCACGAATTTATCCTAAAAAAGCACTTTACCTATTTTAAATTTGTCTGTGATTTACTTTGTAGGTATCTCAATTGTACCGCACCGGTGTCCGTCAAAATTATTTGGAATATCCGTTGTATTTAAATAAGTATACAACAATAAAATATATTTCGGTAGTAACATACAACTTTGTGACTTTTATACACTAATGCTCACAACATCAAAATATGTCAAATCCAATCTGCTTTGTCTCCCAGCTCATAGTCACTTTCAGTTGTATGGTAAATAATCTAATTAGCTTCGTAACGATGATGTTGGCACTTTGCACACATCACGTATATCGGTATTTCTTTGTCCCTAATTTGATCTCAGCAAATAAATAACTACACAGCTAGAGAGCATATAAATATGACATTTATGAACATCAAGAGCACGTAATTACACTGAAATAGAATGGAGTAATTATATATACCGATAATAGTGAACCAATGCTGTGCTATTTGGTAATGAATATTTTAGCTCAGAATGAGTAAACTGCTTGAATGATTGTGTGAGTAATTGTTCATAAAATTAAAAGGCAAACCAGGGCGAAATGTTTCAAAGTGGTTGGTTCGTTTCAAAGAGTTCGCCGTCGTCATCAACATGAGCTTAACAAATTCTGTATCGGTATCGTTATTTTTGTGTTGTTGGACGTTTATGAGCATTTAAAAAAGACCATGTCTGAATTAGAGTGGACGGCGATGGCGGTTCAAGAGTCAAAGTTAAAAGGAAGACCACATGAAGGGAATACATATTTCTTTCTAATGAATACTAAACACCTCGGTAAATCTTATTTTTTCATAGTAATTATTATTATCGTCATCAACATAAGAGTTCATGCTAGAAACTAATTATTTTTTACCGTTTTATTTTCACAGCGGCAGCAACAGCACTGAGAGACTCGCCTGTCTCTTCCAAAGACACTTCTCGTTAAATCACAATTAACATTACAAAACTCTTACAGGAGAGACGAGACAGAAGAGAATATCTCTGTTACGAGAGGTGCTGCTGCTGCTGCTCATCATCATAATCATCTCTCACTCGGCCTTGCCTTCACCTTTTACTGCACAGTTTTGTTGTTTTGTAGAAGTTGTTACATTTGCAATAAAAATATTTACTCCGAGGCGCATAAAAAGAAAACGTTTCGACCATTGTCATGCATAATTAATCCTGTGCCTTCAAATTTGCAAACATTGATTTAATTTTATGGCGTCCATTTTTAACCTTTATATATGATTTAAAAAGTCATTAAAACGTAACACTCACAGTACAATAATTAGAGCCATATTTGTCTAATCCGGAAAAGGAAAAAGGGAATAAAATGTGTAATAATTTTTTGACTTTTAAATTACTTTGAGTGAGGCAGTCAAGTTCTTTGCTCATTCCGCTGTTGTTTTAACTATGCACCTTCTAAATATATGAATCCGCTCCGTTTCGTTTGCATTCAAAACCCAGGGAAAAGTGAGTAATGCAAAGGTAAATGGAATGAGTAAGTGGTGCGCGGCTTGGTAGAGAGAGGGTATAATGTTGGTGGCAGTGGTGGTCACATCATTGAGTAGACAGGAGGAGAGCCCAGTTCTCTTTCGGCATCGGCATCATGAAAAGGAATCAAGCGGCGGCTTGAGTATAATCAATTGAGGAAAAATGGAGGTGCGAGTGAAATGGGAGTTAGATGTTCACTTTAGTCAAGCGGCCTTTAATTTTGTTGATGCCGAGCGAGAAGAGGAGCTCAGAGCTCTCGCCGTCTTGCTTTACTTATCTCACTCACTTCTCTTTCTTTATGTAAGCAATCCGAAAGTCAGCAATAAAAAAGTGAACCTGCGTAGTTGGTTGCTCAGTTTATGCTTTCCAGGCATTTGCTTTTTTTCTCTTGCTCTTGTGGAGAGAATGACTGGATTTCTCTCTCTCTCTTGCTAATGCTAAGTAAAACTTGACTCTATCATGCACACCTTTACTTATAGTCAACTTAAGCTCTCTATCAAACACTGAACACAATAGCATCCAAGTGCTCACTTGTTTTGTATAACAATCAAACATGTGGAAATGCACACAAGTATGCTTTAATATACCTTCAAGTGTTTCTTGTGTGTGTAATATAAATGCAAACTAAACAAGAGTCGAGATTGTTTCATTTTTTCCATTGTTACCCGTTCTTGCAACAATTCTGTGTAAGAAAATTGGCCTTCGCACCAGGAGTACCATTTTATTTACAAGCTCCTTATTTACGATGAGTTGAGTACATTTCGTAAAAGACAGCGATTAAGAAAAATGAAATAGAAGTGCTCGAGTGTCATAAAAGAGGTGAGAGCTCGCAACAAATATCAGGGAAAAACTCTCTAATCATGTATGCACAGCCATCAAGCATTACATTTTCAAGAGGATGCATGACAGGTACAATTGATTTACATATTTTTTGCAGATTTTTCATATTGGCAGCCGTCATCACGTACTTTTTTTCTAATTGTGGAGCCTCACAATCTGTCACTATGTGGTTTTAAAAAATGGACATTTTAACTTGTTGATGTAATTTATGAATTTTATGAGAGCTAACCTGACATAAAAATTCATAAAGTTGTACGATGGTGCAGGTTTCTCTCTCACGCTCAATATAATATAAATTATTATACCTTTTTGTCTCTCAAGAATTCTATTTTTTCAGAATTAATCAAAGTGGAATTTTAAGTACATCGAGTCCAGTCAGCTTGTGGAATTTAGCATATTCCTTTTGAGAAACGTTTGAGTGAAAATGCGCTACAGTGGAATGTAATGGACCGTTGTCTTTCAGATATTTCTTACAAAAGTATAATCATGTTAAGTGGTTTAAAAAATAATAACAATAAAAGCAATATAACACTGTGTAAGTAGCTCGCGACTCGGATGAGCATTTAATGCATGACGAAGTATTAAATTTTATAACTAGCGTTATGGCAAAGAGTGGAGAGGGAGAAAGGCACTTCTTGTTAACAATGTTAGCCTGAACAAAAATGCCGTCGTCCTGCACCCATCTTTCTTCACTTTAATTCACCGCTTTTGACTAGCTTTTCGACACTTTGAAGCGAAGGATTATGGTGCTAGTTAGTCAACGACTGGTCTTGTACTCTAAACCTCTGTACAATACTTTCTTTCTCTTTGCATTTGCCTGTACCCTTTGATTTTTATCTTGTCCATCTAAACAACACCACACGTATTTATCTATCATAAGGGTAAGTACAATATAATGATTAGAACGCCGACAGAGGAGCAGAGGTAACCTACAAAGAGGACATGATCGTTAAGTTCATGATGAGAATGTGAAGCAATGCAAGGAGCAAATCATTCAGGAAAGGGCACTCACAAAGCCACCATTATCAGGATCGGAATTTCTGTGAGAATCACTTCAAAACTGTTATTACAAACTACAGTGATGATTTTCGATTTTAAAACACCATCGCCGTTTTATCACAACGGTGAGGTACCGTCTCTTAGGCATCCATCCGTACACAGTCATTAAATGCCTAAAATTCCTTACTGAGTACATCACTCATCATCCCGTCACTATTACATTATTTCGCTTCTTGTAACAATCTCCGTCTGTCTGCTTATGCGGAAAAAAGTCAAATATCAATAATACAAAAATGAAGCGCTTGTGAAGGATGAGTCACTGCTTTGCAAGATTGACTTACTGGAATGTTCATGTCCATCTACGGATTGTTTCTTTGTCATCTTAAATGAAAGGATTAGTCTTGTTGTGATCATGTCGTCGAGACAGATACTTTGTCAGTCAGAGGACTCTGTGATTTTCTTCGTCAGAAACTCTTGCGGGCATTTTAATACTCACTCAGGCTACAATGAACTTGAGTTTGACGAAACAATTATTGAAGCGTCGAAAAGGTACAGTTTTCACTGCTTTATCGTGTAGTCTGTAACATGTTTATATTTACATGTAAATACAAAAGAATAAAAGTGCGCAAAGTCGAATAAATCAAATTTGAAGAGTGAAAAGAAGAAAAAACACAAAAAGTACACAGAGAGTGCAGAGTCAGAGAAAAAAGCAGAACTGGACCTATCAATGGAACAAGGTGAAGAATGAAAAATCATGATTATCATGATGATGTTGATGGTGATCATTTCTATCAAAGCAACAATTTGATGACCTTAGCGGCTGCTTTGAGCAAATTATCCTCCGCATGCTAGTCACTCACGTTCATGATGATGCCTGTTTCTGTGTGCAGCTATCAGATCCGCTAATATAATCGCCAATATGATGGCGATGGCGATGATATAGTACAATTTAATAAAGCAAACAATGGACGTATTAAAGTGAAGTAGGTTCTTGCTCTTCACGTTCACGTTGTTCTTGTTTGATGGTTGAGCACAAGTTGAAAAAGCGCAAAAGGATTTATTGACGGAAACTGTGTTGATGATGGCTGATATGTTTTATTACCATCACGAGACAAGGGTCATCAAAATCATCATCATCGTTTATAACTCGACATTCACAACAATGAACTACAACAAAACAGCTCTGCTCCTTGGAAGGGTGGATGAATTTTGTAGTGAGATTAGACTCAAATCACGAGCTTAATAAAAGTGTAAACGATGTAGGAACACAATTTTTTATTGTTCGCTGATATTTACCATTAGTATAAATAAACAATCTTAGATAAGATTTTTGATTAAGAAGAAGGAACAATAACGTGCATAAAAGTGTAATCATGCATATTTTGGAAGCTCCATAAAATTGTTCTTTCTACTCGAATAGAGACTGATTGTGCTCTTGTATGTTGAATTGCACATTTCTCGAATTAAATTGAATGTGGAACCCTCATCGGACATAGTCGTAAAAGTTAATCGTAGAATGTTTTGAATCGCTCTTTTTTCGTGTTGAGGGAGCATTGAGCCAGTGCAAATTTTGATATGCTTGTTAGAAAACAGAAGTGTAAAAGCAAAGCGAATTACACCATTCAGCATCGAGTTAGCATTCAGTCAGAGAGTCATGACCAGATTTGTCCTCTTGATTTTTATCACGAGTACGTACAAAAGTATTCTATTATTAGCAGAATATTCATGCATATCATGTGCTTTGCATTTTATTAAAACGCTGTCGACATGCACGCATGGAAAATTGGCGTGTCCCAAAATGCTAATCCTAGAACACGACAGATTCAAAATAGCCTATGTGTTGAATGTGTTGACAAAATATTTAGTCGATTGACACCACTTGTCCGTTTTAATCTGCTGCTTGCATTGCTACTTTAAAACACCGTCAATGGCAATGGGGAGATGCCTTAAGAAATATGTATAAAATACGCCTTGAAGGGCGAAAGGTATAAAAGTATTTTTATTTGAATGGAACGTGTTTCTGGCTGCTCTGGTTGAAATGAAGTGTTCCTTTCAGTGCCTTATAGGCACAGAGGTAAATAGCTAATTTTGAATGGGCTTACTCACACGAAAACTTGTATTTACCTTGGATAAAAAAATCTAGAATGAAATGCGCTGAACCGAAAATTATAATGTATCCTTTGAATGACGTACTTCCTTAATGTGTGATCATGTTCCTTAAATTGTGATCATTGCCCCCTGGCAATGAAAAACGAAATAAAAAGTGCGGAGCTTACCTTAGCCTGTCACCGACAAACATGAATGACATTTTTCTACAATTCTTGCTACAGACACGAAAGAGAAACAATTTGAGAGTGAGTGAAACAAGTCTGTCCACTGCAGGAGGGAAGTCATCAGCAGATAATAAGAGCTGACATGAGACTCACTCAAGTCTATGGGCTGAGAAGATGCGCATCTCTTCATCATTTCAAAGGATTAATCTTAGGAAAATGACGACAAGAGAAGATGTGCTCTTTTACGCTCTTATCTCCTAATGTGTGCTCACTCATCACCTCGAGATGACGATGGTGATATGAGAGTGTACAAATAGCCCGACATGGTGATAAGATGAGAGCAAAAACAATAAGTGACACAGCGCTGGAATTATTATCATTATCGTGCTTCTAGTAGTCATTCAATGTAAAACATGACAGATTAAAACCAGAAAAGACAGACGACAACGTAACTGCATGAAAAGTTGAAGTTAAGTAACTAAGCGGCAGAGTAGAGTGATATTCGTAATAGGGCATCAGCATCGCAGCAGCGGCAGAGGCGGCGGTATTTCGTTTGTTGTGGGCAGTCATGCATGTCATCGCTTTATCCTTCATATTAGAATGTTACACATAAATGGATACTTGAGCGTACTAATGTGGAAATAAAACAAGTGCAATTATAGAAGAAAAATATTTTATACGCTTTTCGTCTCTTTCTCCAACATAACAATTCTGTACATCAGTGCCTGAGCAGTATGTACTTAGGTTGTAATATTATTTGAGTGTAATTTATTGTATGTAAAACTGATGTCTGTATAATTCCAAGCATTCATTTTATTTTATTACTCTAGCCAGGCGTTAAGTACTTCTTTTTTATCCTCATTCGTGATGGCCTTTGAAAAGACTTTTTCTCCTTTTTCGCAGCATCTTACCAAAGTTACCGACCGACCACGGGATTTCATCAAATTATCGTCCCCCTTGCAAAAAGAAGCGTTTTTGAAAGAATCATTTAAAGTAGGAGAAAGGAAACATTTGGAGTAAAAACCTCATTCTCAGAATGTGTTTTTGCATAGGTAAAGGATTGTACCTGCGCTCACACTGTTTGTTCCTACAACATGTCTTTATCTGTTTCGATTAGAGTATGTACAAAATGTTTTCTTTGCTACCATAACTTCCCTACCCATGCGATAAAACTTTATTCAAGATTAGAAAAACGTGTAGTAAAATAGTGTTTAAAAAGAGTTGTTGTTCTGCCTGTTGACTAATGACTCTTGTCTTGTATATGCTCACTTATCGAATGGAAGTGTGTCCACTGACTGCACAAACGAAAATTGCCGACATTGTAAGTAAATGTTTTGTAAGCTTTTTATCTTCATGTGAAAAAGTAGCAAGTGTACACCTTTTACCATTTTATTCAGGGAAAGATTTTTACTGAATGATTGGAGAAATCGTATTATGAGCTTGTCTCCCGCTGCGTTTCAAAGCGTGTTATGTAGGCATGTATTTCATCAGGGATGCGACATTCAAATCGAATATCTCACGGTGGAATGGATTATTACTATTTCCCTTTTTTTACTCCTGGTGCGTTGTTATGGGGAGAACCATTTAAACGAGTTAACCTCTTAATATTTTTACACTAACCAATTGAGCTACATGCAAGGAGGTCTCACTTCTTTAAATTCTGCTTATTCTCTGCTTGCTGATTCCAACTGCTTTCATCTGCGGGTCCAAGGTGAATGAAGCAAGGTGTCAATACAGGTTTGGACTCAGCGCAAGAGAAAATACAGAAACGTTCATTCCATATTAGTATATGTCAATGATTCTTAAAAATTTACCAACCTTTAAAAATATCAAAACTACCATACCATTATTTTTTGGACGAGTCGAATTAATGACCTGTCTCACACTCACACCACAGGAGGAGACAGAGATAACTTCTAATTTCACCAGTGTTCCAATTCAAAATTGTTAAGTAACCCATCTTTTTGACAGGTTCCTTTTTCATTTTTAGGCACACAAATTTTCTTTCTTGTTTTGTGAAGTAAAAAATGTTTGTAGGCAAATCCTTATTTTTATTAGTTGGAAAACAGACATGTGCCTTGGCTTGAATCTCACTGCGTGAGATTATCAATGGATTTTAGTCAATCAATTTATGTGAATAGTGAATGTCATCATGATCATTATTGCTTGTTGAGATTTGAAAAGGCAGCTTGCTCTTTGATTTTGTCTCTATTTCTGAAAGGCAAACAAACGATTAAGCTTACATGGGGCATTACATTACAAGTTCATCGTCCACCTCATAAAAGAGGAAGAAGGAAAAAAAAGTATTTCGTAAGCGATAAGATTACTTCTTTTGTGCTACCTGTCCTGCCTTGTTCGCTGATTACGCAGCTACTAAGTTAAGTTTGCCGTATGTTTGTAGGTATAGCATCCAGATTATATTTCACACTTTGCCTATTTATCTATCTTATGCTATGTATTATTTTGATCTGTGCGGTAGCGTTTCTGTGTGCACCTTCCATTCTCATTCAAGCAAAGTAACAAACTAAGGAATTGAAAAGAACAGACTTGTCAAGTTTTTTCCTTTTCCTTCCGACTTGGCTTACATAAGGAACGTACGAGGAAAATTTATATTTCTTCTGCTTCGTTTTTCACACTCATACATCTTCCTCCTCTCTCGGCACTTTTCTGATAAATAACTACAAAACTTTGCAAACCAGATATCTCTGAAAATTTGTGTTTCTCCTGTTTGTGAGTAAACTCATTGAATAGTGTATCGAGTGTTTCGTATCAAAATACATATATAATACAATCAGAGTATGGGCAAAGTCGAGCAATAACAATAAGGAAAGTAACGCATAGTTGAAAGGTTTAAAAGAAGGAGCTCAGAGGAGAATAGAGAAGAAGTCAAAAAGGAATTACAAGATCTTTTTTGCTTGAACGGGCGGTATCCTCCGCTCACCGAGAAGAAGAAAAAAAGAGCCATCAATGCGTGATTACACTTCTAACAACAATTCGCACCTCAGCTCTTTGAAAAATGCCGACAATCCACCTCCCAAAACACACCTGTTCTCTTTCTCTATCTCTCATCCGCGATCTTCTTTACACTCTTCTGTCTCTCTTTTTACACAATGTTCAATTTAACTGGCTGTAATACAAACATCCCTATTACAAGTTGTTCCTGTACGCTTTTTATACTCAACGCACCATTTTAAATACAGTAGATGTTAAAAAGGAGACTATGTATAACTGCTCTTATCACATCCTACTATGCGCAAACAATCAACTAGGAAAAATGTACAAAGCAATTCATAAACTGTTAACTTGCCGTATTTTAGACAGGAATAATTTTTTCTCTTTCTCGTCTTCTTCATGTTTTCTTTATTCCTTTCAACCACCTCGTTTACTTGAACAACTTTCCGGCTACAGCTCTTTCCTCTTTCTTACTGTGTGCGTTTTTCGTTGAATGGTTTAAAAAATTAAACGTTGGGTATAGAACGTACTGGAGAATTCCAGCAAATTTCGTCCTGTAGCAGTTTACATGTTGAAACCCATCGTTCAGATAATAACATGTCAAATGCTTGTATTGGCATCTATCCCGGCGGGGAATATAGTTGACGAGGCTATTTAATACTTTTAACAAAAATACGAAAGAAAAAATTGTTCACTTAACATGAACATGACTCCTTTCTTCTTCCCAGCACATTCTACCTTTTTAAGGTTTTGACACATTCTGGGGATATTTTTTACCATCATCGTTATAACTTTGTTAATTACTTGTACTGTGTGGAGTCTTGTATTTAAGTAGAATGGTAAAGTGGTGCCTATCATGAGCAAAAATATAATTGTAAAGGAAAGCTGAAAATGTTCTGACGACCAATTACACAAAATGTAACACACACCTTTTTTATCTGCCTGTTTAGCTCGACTTAGACTTGTGCTTCTTTCCACTGTCTCGCTCGTCAAACATTTCTTTTCCACTTTTCAAAATAGCAATAAGGTGGCTTGTAGCCGATGCCTTGTGGGTGTAGAAATTGGCAGAACAACATCTGCCTAGCTACATTATTGGTGAAACAAAGCAACGATTTTATGTCTGCTTCACGTGTGCTATCAGTTTATGATGATAGTAATGAGCTCCGTTAACCATACAAAGTTTTCTCGCGTTAAAAAGGGGAACAATGATAACTCACCGATTGTTACCTGCCTTCTTTCTTGCATTGCATATGGCTCATCACGATTAGTTTCTTCGGACTAACTGACTGAGTAGGTGAATTAACTAACGCAACAACGAGCCCATTCGGGGAACAAAATTGAAGAAAATGTATTCAGCCTTTTTTATTACTTTCTTGCTCTTGAAATCAAGCTGTAAGCTTCAACTTCATCCAACATAACACTACTTAGCCTGCCCAGGTTATAATTGCCTACTTGTTCTTTTCCACGGACTTCTATTCTATCTCGCTGCCGGCATTCTCTTATTGGCAGGTTGGGACCAGCCCACGGAGTGATCTGATATCTGTACAAATGGCATACGAAAGCGGAGTATGATTGTGCCCAAAGTGGAAGTCATCACCTGTAATCAGCAGAACATTCTATGATTAATTTCCTTTTGATAGTCTCCTTCTTGTTTCATTATTTGGTCAGACCTCATTACCTCTAGAAATTCTGTGTCCATCGCATTACGCTTTTGTCATGTTATTGTCTTGATGACACATTGATTGGATAATGTGGAACGCTCAATGTTGCTTACACATGCACATTATCATGATCAACACATATTTTTGATGTACTTTTGTCGCTCACAATAATCGATATCCATCTATCTGTATGAGTGACTGCGAAAACGAGTTTTTTATCCGTGCCCAAGACATTAGTCATAGTGAAGCCATATGTCGGTCAGCTTATACACAAATTACGTAATACGTAAAACAGAATACATAACTCTGTTTCGAACTATTTTTCTCCCTCTTTGTGACCAAGTTTCAATTTCATAAATCATCCTATCCACACACAAAGGATCATCCATGTGATTATCATTAGTCCATTGGTCTGAACAATTGGAATGTTTTTTCTTATTCGTCTGTCTTTATAAAAATCAGAAGTGTAGGATGTACCTGTCAAGAAACCACGCGTACGCTCAAGAAGTACAAGATAAGGAGTGTCGTGCAAGATGTTAGTAAGTAAAGCACTGCTGCTCCTGTAACTCCTCACATTGTACAAAAGCGAACTTGACTGATGCTCTTCTGCACGCCTATTAGCTTGAAAGCTGTCTGGCACCACAAGCATTACATCTTATTACAGGCAATCACACAATCATTCCACAATCAAATCTGAATCATCGTCATCAGCATCTTGATCAGAAAAAGAAACGCCGACAAGGCTCCTAGCTCCACCGACCAGTCATCACATCAGTCAGCTCAAGGAAAAAACAACATTCATGATAATCATGTAATAATAATCGTGTAAAAAGAGAAACGAACAAAATACTTTCCGTTGCTCCCTTCTTTCCTCTTACCGTCTTCATTTCCAATCGATTTAGACCTGCCGGCCTGGAAAAATGTCCACATTCCGATATACGTGCCCATCCCAGGCCCAAATAGTCTAAACGGTTCAGTTTCAAAATTATGCAAGTCTTTTCTAATCCCCCGAAAATCCCTTTGTTTCCGTTGATCCGTCCTGTCGCCACCATCCGCTCTTGTCTATTGTCAATTTATTCAAGCAATGTGGCCTGCGAAGCAATTTTTTTAAAGAGAACGAATTTCTTTTATTTCATCTAGCAACAACATTGGCATAAAATAATTATTTTAATAATGACACCAACTTGATCCTTGATGTATGAAAATATGGTGAATGATATTTTTTTCCATTTAGTCTTAATAATAGATTGAAGTGCTAGAATATCTAAATGTAGTTACGGAGTTTGTAATCGAATAAGTAATAATAAAATATAAAAAACAGAACTCATTGGTGACGCCAAACGAAATCATATTAGTCACAACATGTTCCGACAATGAATTGTAATGGTTCATCCTGTCAGCAGGCTGCAGTAAGGATTTCATGGGGTCCAAATAATAAAAAATAATAATGAGCCTTTTGCGTATTGACGTGGGAAATGAACTTGTAAGTCAACCATTATCAACATCTCATGTAGTAATAGTAATATATCATTGTTTGTTACAAATATCGTGGTTCTTTGTATCGTATTAGCTGGAAGAGTGAGTGAATAGATGATAGAAAATGAAGTTCTCAAAGTATAACGAAAAGGGGGCTTTTATAATTCCATTTGGAATTTTATGCGTAGGTCGACCGCAGTGCCATTATTCCGCTCTGACTGCACAGCAGCGACGGTGTGATTACACAATCAACATAATCATGATAGCATTACATGATCATTTCAATTTGTCAGTGGACACAAAAAATGAGGATTTTAAGGAGCATTTCAAATGACTTATTTTATTGAGACATCTTCATTCAATAACTTTATTTCCCTTTGTTCATTTCAAAACGTTACACACATTGTAAATGCTGGCAATGTTATGATTTTGTCATGTCATTTCATTATCATTATTCTGGTATTGTTATTATTATTATTCAATCTTTCAACCTTTTCACAACGTCATTTGCTTCAATTTAAATTGCTGCGAATGCTAATTTAAATTTAATTTTTTTAGTTGTATCAAGACTTCCGCTCGCGCTGCATGTCACCGTCACCGAGAATAAAATGGTGAACAGCTTCTTTCTAGTCTCGGTCAAAATAATAACATGTACGTACATATGTACATATGTATGTAAGATGCCCGAAATTAAGCCGAAAATCCTGGGTGTAATTATGCTTACTAAATATAAAACATTTTAATATGAGATCAACTTTTTTTGAACAATTGCAATAATTATTCAACGATCAGCGGTTGTCCTTCCGTTCAATTTTATCACTGTGTGCACTCATTTTTTATTGCTAAATTAGTCAGCAAAAATTAATATTTCATCCAGGGGTTGTAAAGTAGCTATTATTAACCGGTCCAATTACTCTTTTCCTTACAAAACACATCTGTGCCAATCGTAGTGTCATCTGCAAAGTAATACAACCCCCTATAAATTATTATTGTATTACCTACGTCCGACAGAAAAAAATAGAGGTGACCGAGCCCAACCAGACAATGCACAGACAAGAAAAAATAATTGCACTAAATGAGGTATACGTATTAGTGAATACAAAACGTTCATATTAATATCATTAATAGGTTTTGCAAATACTGCAATAAATAATATAATTGGGTAAAACTGTCTACAAGTTGTGCCGTGCTCCCCTTCTGCTTAGCCTTTCCTTTCTCTCGCTCACCGCAGCGGACCTAGTGAATCACGCAATGCAAATTATACAAATTGATCCACAATAAACTGAATGAAGCACTAACTATTAAAAAGCTGAAGTGAAATAGCAATTTATGCGAAGAATAAAAAACATTGCAAAAACACACCGTGAAACTATGTTTTACTTACTCATTAAATTTATGCTGATGGTGATTTTAATGATGAGATAAATAGCCACATGTGCACATTCTGTTTTGATCAGTTCCTCTGAATAAATTTGTGGGAACGACTTCGTGCTAAAATTTTATTGCAAAGGTGTAATAAATATTATTTGCAGGAAAACAGATACAATGTGTGCATACGAACGATAAACATTGCAGTACGAGCCGAGAGTAACAGAACAGAAATAACAATCGAAGAGGTATTATTATTATTATGATTACACGACTTAAGTCTAAAATATGAAAGGCCCGTAAGAATAAATAAATAAGCAGTTCTCATTGCCCTGGTGTTGGTGTTACTGTGGAATGCGTAACATCACAAGGAAACCACATTGCTCACATTTTATTGTCGGATATTAGAATTAGAATAAGTGCTAAAGAAAATGTATTATTGCTCGTTGCGTACATACTTTATCTATTATTCATTCTCTTCTTCCTTCTTTTTAATGTCGAAAGATGAGCAAGTAAATACGTTGTAAAATAATAGAAGAGGAGCAGCCGAGAAGAGATCACAAATTTTTCATAGCAAAAGTGGAGAGAGCGGCGCGAGTAGGTATATCGACTATGTGGATGCCCAATATGTACATATCGGCTTTCCTTTGTGAAGGGAAATGATTAGAGGTAATTACAGGGAAAAGCGAGCCGACGAGGAGCTTCTGAAGCCGCATCACACATGGAAAAGAGGCTCAAACACCACCAGTTTTTTATATTATGATTATTATTATATAATATGGATACTACATGATAGTTTTGTAGCTGTCTCTCTCCATCTACCTTTTGCCGCATTTAGCTTGCAGCTTTTTTATTATTTCTTCAAACTTACTCTCTTATCCTGATATGCCCAGTCTTTCATTGCTCACTATCAAGACTTAAGTAAGAAGGCTGATTGCCTGCCAACCTCCTTCTATCCCGTACAATGTTGCTCGCCGTCCCAATCCTTTCTGTCGTTCCTGTATCCATGCACATGAGGTGGTGGTGGGTGATGTGATGATCATGATTTAAAGAATGGACACAACAACAATGAAAATGAAATATCTAAGTGTAAGTATGTATCTGGCCCTCTCTCTCTCTCTCCGTCCATGTAAATAATAATGCTCTTGTCCTAATAGTCTTATTAGGGGTACCTGCAATTTTTTATTCATGATGATGTGGCGGAGGAGAATAAAAAATAAGACAGTCGGATGAGCAGTTGACTACATCTCTATAAAGGCCACACACAAGCTACAATTTTTTGGAGGGATGAAAAAGAGACCGACTCTCTAGTTACTCACTTAGAAGTGACTCGCACTGCACGCAGCTCTACCACTCCTCTCACCTCTTTCCTTTCCATTCAACATGTTCTTATCATCATCATCATGTATATACTCAGTCATCATCATTTTACAACAACATCACCGTCGTCATCATATAAAAAATAATAATAATATCTTCCTCAACTCACTCGCCTCCTTCACCAGAATTATTCTTCGTTGATAAAACTAGAATCCTGTTTCTTCACTCTCTGCCCATTCTGCTGATTGGAATATTATGAATATGAATATCAACTGTGGAAAGTGCATCGGTAAAATTGCTCTCTTGTCCCTTGATTCATTTCATTTTAATTTGAGAGACTCGCTCTTTTCTCTTTCCATTCTTTTCTCGCTTCTTCGTTCATGCATACACAGAATAGTTATTAAATACAAGACTTATCATTTCAGCAACTTTCCTCTTCAGCTTGCACCTCTTGACACATGAAGGACTCAACTGTCCGGTTATTTTGCAGAAAGAATAGTAAACGGAGTTATGAAAAGCTCTGACACAACACATTCAGGATGAATGTACTTTTTTATTTTGAACGTAGTTTATTTAACATTATTTTCTTACTGGACATTTAACATGTTGATAATAACACTATTTAACTGTCGTGAATGTTCCATCATGGCTTGACCAGACATGCAAGCGAAACTGTGAGATATGTGAAAGATGGGAAGCTTTTTCAACAAATTCATCACAATCATCATCACGATCATCATCATAAATAAATTTTCCCTCACTGGAAAAGATCTTGTCTTTTTGACGCATTAAACAGCAGGCATTGGACAAGTGAGGTGTTGCATTCACTTCACTTTTTTACTTTACACACACACGGACTCTCTCCAGAGCGGTGCAGTGCAGTGAAGATGACAAGAGAAAGATTATCGTGATGTTGATAAGTGTAATGTAATATATGAATAAAAGTGGTGTTGTTACAATAGATTTACTTTACTCACTCTTTCATTCTCGGAGCCGCACCGGCACGTCTTTTTTCTTCTTCGTATAAAAAAGTATGATCATGTTCATTGTGTAGACGTTGACGAGCTTTACAGTCCAGTGAACACTTCTGGACATTACAGAACATACAGATGGAGAGAGTTGGTCGCCCTTCAATATTGAGCCGAATAAGAGCCACACGCGAGCACCTATCATCTCTTATATTACAAGAAGATACAACTTACATTATTCTCAATCCATTATTATTTTCTCTCCAGCTTAGAGTAGCATAACGTCGATTTTTTAAAGATTTCATACAATTTACTTACAAAGAAAAGGTAGGTGGCAAACGATGCATCTATTGCAAGCCATGTAAAAAGAATGGGAAAAATTGATGATGCACGAAGCTTTTACAGTGGAAATAATGGTAATAATGTTTTGGGATGCATTCTCTCTCAAAAGGTTACATAATATACTACTAGAAGTGTAACTTTTTTTAGCTTGACGCTTGTAATGCTGAATTGTGTATGTACCTATTTTGGTTGTCGTCTCTTGGCTTTTGTCGGTGCACAAGATCCCGTGCACAGCACACATGTATAACAACAATAAGCATTAAGCATCAACAAACACCAATAAAAGTCTCTTAAATTTTCCCTGAAAATTACTCTTGTCTTCCTTTTTCCTCCGTGATCCGGTTGTCATGTAAGTGTACATATTACATACATCCAGCGAATGAATCCAGAACGCGGAGATTTTGTTGAGCTATAAAAGGGGAAATTGGAACGGGTTAAATATACTTTGTAGTATGTATGCCTGACGGTGTTGTAATAAGCTATATAATAATAATAATGGCAGTAATAATTGTAATCTGACTGAATGAGTGTACGTGAGTAAGTCAAGTAGATGTGTTAAAAAGGGTTTCTACCACCGGCACCACACAAACAACAAGTGTTGAGCGTAAGAGGCAGAGCGCAGCGCACACAGGGAAACTAACAACCGTGCAGGGAAGGAGGCGAGGCGGCAGAGATGAGAGGAGAAGAAAAGAGAAATATTTGAGAAAGAATGAAGATGGTTAGGATGATACGAGCTTTGTTATGCGGCCGGTGCTAAAATAATTATTATTACATTATCTTTATTATAGCTTAATACCTGTCGAATCTTCCCCCGACAAACATCTATTTTGACCTAAATTGTTCATAAATGTCACCATAATTTTTCCTTCTTTTTAAGACAACGCTAACGCTTTCTTTATGCTTTATTGACTGTAGTGTTTAAAGGCGAAGTAAAGTAAAGCTCTGCGAAACATGATTTCAAGGATTTACTGAGATGGTGTGAGGAGACGAGAATAAAAAATTTCTTTTCCTTTCTGCTTCATCTTCTTGCTAAAAAAAGAAGTAATTATGAAAATGGTATAGGACCAGGCTTAACTTTGAAGGTTTATGGAAATTCCTTTGAATTCTCAAAACGTCATCTTTTATTGTGAAATTTATATTTTTGACGTTTATGGTCGCTCCTCCTTTTCTGACAATTTTAATTTGATTTGCTAATTTTATCCCGTCATAAAGTATGATTTCGGGAGAATTTCAGATACGCATGTCTGCCAACTAGCCAAACTACAGTATGATAAATTGCACTGGCAATTAATGGAGGCGAGCAAAGTGAAGCTTATATTATTTTCCTTCAAAGTCTCACCCGCTCACATATCAAATAAGGCGGCTATGTTGGTGGCATGTATTGTTATTATTGTAATAATGATTAAGTAAGTTTTTAAGTACCAGCTTTACTTTTTTCTTTCACTCTTGTAATTTATATTTATGGGAGAAGAAATACGAGACCTATAAATTACATAGGGAAAACAGAAGAACAAAAGCTGAGTGAAACACAAGATTGTACCTCTGCTCGCTGTGAGTAACTCAGATTCTTGGATCCCTGACCATTCTCTTTTTCTACAATGGAATCTGATTTTAATTTGGAAACATGAAGGATGCTTTCTTAATAATATCACTAAATTCGGATGCATTGCATGTAGTGTAATACCGGATTATATGACGAGCTCTTAAAGTATAATGTTCGATTAAACAATAATTTTAGGGTGTAGTAGTTTTTTGTAGATTTGCTATCTTTTTGGCGCAGGCTTATTAGGATTAATTATTCACATTTTATAACTTGGTTCACTTTTTCTTTTCTTCAATAAATGAATTCATGCATGTCAAATGATAATGAAGAAGACGGATATTTTTTTGTTGAGTTGAACGTCAGGGAACTAAACGAATAAAAATTTATTTGGCTCCGCTTCGCCGTTTTCCTTCATTAAATATTGAAATTGTAGTTAGTTATGGCAACTGGCAAGTTAATAAAATATAAAAAACTTTTTACTCTGCTAATTTCACTGATGCTTTTTGCAATGTAAAATAAACGATATAAATATTTTATTTTATTTTTATCGGAACAAAGACCAAGTTTTCTAAAAATGAAAGGTGGTTTTGCTAAACTGATTTTTCCTTTTTCTTTTACACTCAGCACTAGCACGGCTCATGGGTTCAGTTCACATCTTGATACAAGTCGAATCAGTTTTAACGAGTTCCATCCATCACTTTTCATATCAGAATAATAAGAGTGGAACGGATGATCATGGTAAATAAATGGGTAAAATAAATGCAACCTCTCTAACTAACAAAATATCGTCTCTTTTAATAATATCCGACATAAAATAAAACACAGACTAAAACGTCGGTGGAGAAACATTGTAGTGCAACATGCAAACTATGCAATATTATATAATACGTTTTCATAGCTTAGTCCGTTGCAAAGGGACACTATTACGTGGTGCTATTACGTATGCAGATAGGTGGCTGTATGCATAAAATGAAGATTATGGTGAAGATTTTGTCTCATTCTCAAGAGAAATAGAAAGAGTCGCGTCTCCTCAAAGAAGTAGTTTGTCTTGTAGAGAAGAAGAAGGAAATTGGTTTCGCTTGAACGAGTGTGCGACTTCTCGACGAGCCAACGAAAACATTTGCGGCCCTTTTTCCACATCATGTTAATCTATCCTTGTTAATTTATGTTGGACTAACAACAACACAACAACAACGAGTTGCATTCTTTAATCTATATTTATTTCCACCACATTACTCAAGTCTTCAGAAGGAGTAAAGAGCTATCTAAAAGATTTCATTCACTTCGTTCATGGACACACTACGGAACACGGAGCAGCACTTTTGCTAAAGTTTTCTTAAGTAAAGGAACCGTGTCTCCTCTGATCATGCCCAACCGTAAATATTTCTCCTTCCATGTTTGTACGCCGCAGATGAAAGAAGGAGGAAAACAAATGAAGACAATATTTTATCTTCCTTGTATGTACAAACTTGGCTGTGAGAGAATGCGTGCGATGTGGAACTAGAACTGAGACTTCGCCCTCAACTCATCTCCTCTCATCCCAGCGTCATCATCATCGTCCTCATCACATAATTATTATCGTCCTTTAAAAACACATTGCATATTTCACATGCTTGAAATAAATATTCTGCCATTCTGCGTGTATGCCTAAATATGAAATGTTTTATTAGAATCAAGCGCTTCTCTTCAAAACTGCTTCATTTACACTTTCTTGCGTGGAGTTCTCAGACATCTGTAACCATTTAGGGCATCCTTCGCTTTGTTTGTAGTGTGCAAGATGTCGACATTCGAGAACAGGCTGAGACTTGTTTGAATGTAGGTATCTATGATTTCTTCTGAAAATGTTTTTTCAACCGCTGACAACACATCCTCCTTCTAAATCAGTTACACTTTTCCTTCTCTGTCTGTGAGCGTGCACTTTTATGAATGATGGGATGACTCGGTGCACGTTGCCGTTTGTCGATGCACTTGGGGAAAGAACATGTGATCCTTATTAGCTGTATTAAATGAGTGTGGAAGTGACGGTAATGTTTCTCCTTAACTGTCATTTGTACTAGTTAGTGCATACACTTTACATAGTGTCGCCTGTAACCATCTATTATGGCCTTGCTCAATAGTTAGCTAAAGCTTGTCTAATTTTTATTGCATCTCAAATGAGCTCTGCCTTTTTCCACGGCCTTCCGAAAAGCTAACCCTCTTCATGTAAGCTGTCTCTTAGTTAGTCCGGTCACTCTTTTTTAATTAGTTAACGTAATCATGACAGAAAGATGCGGCGACAAGTGATGCCATAAATTTATTGCGAATTGCCTCGCTGACATTACAAAGTGTCTCATTATCGTCACCATTAACATTAAGCATACTCCATCTACTCTACGGGCCTCGCTGTGGTACTTTGTACATAGACTCACACATCCAACTAAACCATGCCATGGTACAGTTTGTGTTTATTATTATCCTTTCCGAATGAAGAAACTAAAAAAAAACTTGAAAGTAATTAGTTGTGATATTTTTTAAAATACGAAGATATACACATGTCATAAAGTTATGACCTTTTATATTACTTTTGTATGACTTTGTCATTTACTAGGAAGAATCACTAATCATTTACATTTTAAAATGCGTTTTTGAGTTATTGCAACAAATGTGAGGGTATGCCTAATTATGATTTATTCATTCTCTCTCTTACTTCTTGAAGTTTTTTTTACAACAGTCAACTCTTCGACGATTTCTCTGTATGCATTTACAATTAACGGGGAAATTAATTCTGTCAGAATTGAGCAAGCCTATAAAAATATTTCTTTGCAGAGTTTTCCGATGTGACGACATGCATTTTTGACTGTGAACTTGGGTACGAAACGATGAAACAGAAAAGGGGAAAGAGGAAGGAATAGGATTTAGGTTGCATTCACCGACAAACTTGTACCTTGGTACGATTGTAATAGTACGATGAGAATGTGATGGTGTCTGGAAATGAGGCATTTGATAAAACACATAAATCTCAGGAAATGCCAACAACTCGAACTTTCTCATTTCATGCCATTTCAAAAAAGCGCATGAGTGTTTTAACGAAAATAAATTTAACCCACATTTTATGAGATACTCCACACAACTACCTCAGAATGTTGCAGTGTTGGTGGGTATTATGCAAGTGGCGAAAATAATGAACCACCGAAACGGTATTTTTTTCACGATTAATCCATTTTATTTGTTTTGTAAATTTTATATCTTTGCTTACACAACATGTATTTAGTGACACAAACATCACAATTCAATTCTTTTCCTTAAAACTGAATAATAAGTTGACGAAATTTAGAACAGTATGTAACGATATCTATTCATAATTATTAGTAGAGTACTATCAGCAGTAGTTGTAGAATTATCGTTATTTTCTTTCTACTTTTGTAAAATTACCGATTAAACTAATAATGTTTAACGTAACAATACTCGATCATAGCTTCAATTCCCGGTACACTTAATGCAAAAATGTAATCTAATTATAATAATACACTAACGATACATAAAGTGATTAATTACCTCGTTTTTCATTATTATATTATACAACAAGTAAAATTATTTTTCGCTTAAGTTAAAATATACCATTAATTAACATCCGCTATTAGAATTATGCTGCTTTACATGATAGATTTAGTTCAATTATTTGTATCGACATCAATGTGTTTCCTACAAGGATAATAATACTGATTGGTGGAGACCAAATTATAAATAGGTAAGTACATAAATATTATACACATTTCTACTTACACAGTTTATATACATCCACGTAACGTAACATTAATTTAATATCATCATCATATGTATCATTGTTAGCATAACTTTTCATCAAATGTTTTCCCTAGCCCTAACACTTAAACAACAAGACCGGCTATTACTAATTACTACGTTTCATTATGCAATTATGTCAACCAAATTATCATAAGACGATCGGTAAGAAAACTTCTACGTCGGAATAATGTAGTAGTCTAAATGCACAGCAGTTTTGTATTAGTCATAAATATAACTTAAATGAAACACTCTTTGTGACGTTTCTTGTTTGTATTGTTTATTGGCAGCAAAAGGAAGGCGATGGCTGATTCCCATAAAGCTACCTCTTCATTGCATAGAACGCATTTTAATAACTTTTAGCAACTCAGGTGCATGTTGCTTGCAACACATCACATAAAGAACATCAAAGAAACTACGACAGCAAACATTTAAATATTCTTTGTTGTTGAAATAGTCAATAAATATGTAGCGTATGGTATACTTTGTTGGTTGAAGTTGAAATGTAATTGGTTTTTTCTTTGTAACGTAACTCATCAAATCGGTACGTTTCGCTTTCGTAGTGTGGTGAAACTTGTAGTAGTTTAGTTCACGAAACATTTATTTAAAGGAGTTCTTTTTCGTAGTCACGTATTTTAATTAATGATAATTTGAAGTAGATGATGATTTAATGCAAACGACTAAATTTCCTTTTAGAAGTTATTTATTTCTAGATGACCTCTGAACATTAGTCTAAACGTTCAGGGGTTGATTCCACTCTAAATAACTATGTTTATTTTTTAGAAGTTCACTATCTAAGATTTTGTATTCATTTTTGGTAGTGTTTCTGGAATTTATTTTACTAAACATTTTACGTTGTTAACAAGATTATTTTTTACAACACGCTCACTCGAAACTATTAAAACTATACTGAACATTAACGCGCTAGTTTGAGAATTTTTACCTTTAACTCCTTTGGAACATTCACTGTACAACCACGAAATTGTACCTACCCTAGAATTAGTGTGAAGCTTTATACAGTTTATATGTACAAAACGATTATTTTTCTTTCTATTTTCTCTCATTCTCTCTTGGTACGATTGTACTTGTTTCTCCAACAAACTCAAAAAACGAACGATACATTTACGTAATTGTTTTTCTAAAAATTGCATGTCCTATTAGAAACGATCATAGGTACAGAATATTCGAACAACCTTTCAGAAACATTGCCATTGCAGCGGAATTTACTATTACTTTTTCCCTTGCAGTTTCCCTTTGTAAATACACAGGCGTAGAAATTACTTCGCCCTAAAAGTTCTCATGTAAATTGCTGACAAATTATGTAAAGTGATCACACCTTAGCATTACACCATTTATTAAGAATTTTGGCGCAGCCATAGGATATTATTGTAGCATTATAAAATACTAGTTAGTGTCGAAACATCGACTGCGGATTATTCGTAATCAAAGAAATTCTAAATTTGGCATGAATGTTGTTTTTACCATAGAAGAAATACATATTATTACTTACTCATTGTCTTGTCATTAAACAAACAAAACAGCGCAAAACTCAATCGCGCTGAATGTTGATTCTCTGAATACTTATTTCTATTCATTCATCATCATTATCAATTCCTCTAACGACAAGGCGAAAGCAAATGCTGTAAGTGGATTAAGTCAGTCAGTTAGTTAGTGACGAATCATGCCAGACTTCTCATATGCCACTCCACCGACTGATGATAAAGTACAATTTACACTTTACAATTATTTTCATTCTCGGTATCTCTCATCATCATGCTCATTTTCAACAGATGCATATCTATCATCTCTGCCCAGAAAATTTACTCAACTTGAATGAACAAGACCTGTCTGAAAATAGAAATTAAGACTCACGACAAACTTTTTTGTTCTGCGTTTGTACTAGTATGATATGTAAATACGAACATGTAGCATAATTTATCTTTGGCAAATGAATCCACCCAACCAACAAAAAATGTGCACTCAACAACAAAACGCATTCATGTGAATGTGTAATTCAGGACATTGCTGTTCATTTTAAATGCAAACGTAGCACATTACAAATTACAATTCTTAATACCACTTTTTCTCATCTCGTTCAGTTGACTAAGTTTTTTCGAAAAAAAATATTCAGAGTTCGATAAAAAAGAATATGTCCTCTTCCATAAATATGTATGCACGATTGTGTTTGCCAAAAAATCCTCCTTGTCATTTTCATGACCATTACCATTCACTGAAAAAGTTTCCATTGCGAAAAAAAGTCGGCCTAGTCTAATGTGAACCGTCATTAACCATACATTCAATTAAGATCTGTATGGATGGTTAACTTTCAAAGAATTTTATTTCTTTCCTATTCCTCTCTTTTCTACTTCTCATTCTTTTTTTCTTAAAAAAAGAGCACAACAGTCGACCACTTTTTTCTCGCCATTTCTCAAGACAAACATTATTTACTTTACAATTACGCTTCACGTTTTGTTTCCTATTTAATGCACCTGCATTTGGGTTGTCGTCAACTACCATTTCTCAAATCTAACGCAAACTGAACGTTCAACTTTGTCTATAAAAAAGGACCTTCAAAAGGCTTTCCTCTCTTTTCAACTAACATCTGATTAATGTAATTTGCCAAACATTCAAAACTTGACGAATTGGTGCTGTCTACATTCCAAACAGCTACAATTTCTTTCTACTTGGTTCCCTCACAAGAATTGTATCGCTCTCTTTTATCTCTAAAGAGGCTCAGAGTACTCAAATTAGTCTTAGCGCAGCCTCACCCAGCGGTAAAGTCGTGCTCATAAAGTGAACAACTTGTCCTGCTCCAATACAGCTCACACAGTAGCTGAATATAAACTTTTTGAGTGATACCTTTTTTAAACTTTGTATGCATATATTTTGAACCTATAATAGATAAAAACTGTTATCAGAGCTCATTATCTTGTTGTCGGCTTGATTTGTCAGCACTGTGAAGCTAGTCAATAGAAAAGGAGTCTATTCAAGTCTATTTTTTCTCTCCTTCTTCTCAGGAAGTTGTCTTTAAAATTAAATTGTTGTTATACTTCGAAGAGGCGTAGCTGTTAACTACTTTATTTCACTTCTACCACACCACACTACCGACAAGTTCACTCTTTTAATGTCTACGTTGTTATATTTATAATAATCCATTTTGCAAGAGTAGGCAGATTTATTTTCGATTCCAAACTCTTTTTTGGCATGCTTCCAATCCCAGCTGCAGTAGTAAATGCAAAGAGTTTCAAAAACTAACATTCTAAGTACATACTATATCATAAATGTTTGGATATCTTTGAAGAAAATGTTTCGCTATATAAAGGAACATGGCTCATGAATCATGATTGGTGGGATTAATCTGCCTGCCTACCTATTTTATATTGTAAACTATAAAGCTACGTCTACCCTCTCCGCACACCACTTCCATGAAACTGCAACTTCGAACAAGGAATACGAAAGACTATTCATAATCTGGAATGATGATGATGATTAGTGCACGACAGGGATGATCATGATTATCCTGATGCTGTTGTTGATTATCATGATGATGAAAATGACTCTGTTGCAAATGGAAATTTTCTTTTAAACGACAAGAGCGACCATTTTTTACCTGCGCTCTTAAGCTAACGTAGCAGGTATTAAGTGGCGAAGGGTAGAAAAACTGAGACTATGATTGCAGGCAAACACGATGGAGGAAACTGTATGCTGCGTTGACTGAGAGTGCGTAGAGGAATTCATAAATTATTTGGATGAATGCATGCGCCTATTGCAGAGTCAGCAGTTTGAATGCTAAAATGGGGAAAATTGTGTGCGCAGACACATCCACATTACATTACGATACATTACATATTCGAAACAAGTTCAGCTCAGGGGGATTATAATAATAATAATAATATCAGCAAGAAAGATAGGGAAAAAAAGGTGCATCCTATTCTTTTTACTACACCTTTCCTGTTCTTTTCATATTTTTTCTTGTCGTTATTAATGCCAGCAATGTGTGTGGTAGGCCCTCTACATTAAATGTACGAGTGGTTGGAAGCTGTGCATTGAATCACTAACTAATCCACATTATTTCTTTTTGTAGTAGTGTCGTTCAAAGATGATGATGATGATGAAATAATAATCAGCGGGATGATAATGATGAAGATGAACCATGAGTCCATGAGCTAAAAAGTTGCCAATCAAATCTTGTCGAGAATAGAAAAAGAGTGAAAAAATAATGTTCCAAAAACACCATAATTTTGTTGGGGCTGTTCTTGAACAAGTGTAAATGAAAATGACGCATGGATGGTTGCACACAGAGAAAAAGAAAAGGCCGTTCTCTTTGATCTTTGTTTGCTCCATTTTTGGTTAGTTTACTTTTGAACGTTTCAACAACATTTTTGATGATGACCGTGCTCAGCGGAGGCACGTCAGAAAAAGGAACACTTTTTCTTAACTTGTTACGCAACGCAGCAGTCTTTCTTAAAAAGTAAAGTAAGGTGTTGTTTAAGTTGCGCGAACCTCGAAAATATTATCGTTTTTACCAAGGTTGAAAAATTCGGTGTTCTCTAAAATGGACATTTGTAGGATTATTGTGGTTGGGAAAAAATAATAAAAGCTGCTGGCATGTTGATTATTACTACTGAAGTATTAATGGTACCTGTCTTCATGTTACATCAAGGAATCAAATATAAAGAGTCCTTTCTGATTGTAATTTACCACTTAACGTGCACGCTGTCTGACGACTACCTTTTCCTCGGATATAGTACACGTACTAAAAGAAACGAGTTTCGTACTACTAAAACTCCTGTTGTTTGCCGATGATGGAGATGAGATTTTGGGCGAGGTACTATTTCGTCGACGTCGACGTCGTTTATCCCCAGATTACTCTAAAGCTCAGCACACAATTTTTGTAGTCGGAGGACGAGGAAAAATCCTTCTTTGGTCAAATTGTTATTAAGATTGCGAAGTGAAGAAGGGTGCAAGACAAAACCATGCGCCACCGCATGACCAACAACTCGGAATGAAAACGTGCGGTGAATATGACTGGAAGGGTTTAATTTCTTCAATGCAACGCAATGCTAAACCTCAAACAAACACGCATATTCACTCCGTTATTTACTTGACTCAATTCCCGTTTCTTCTTCCAGCACAGTCGACTCGATGAAGGAAAACGTTTACTGGTCTCCATTGTGGTTGTACGCGGTTGTGGCTGGATAAGGAAGTTGAGAATGAATGTGGAGGAAGAAGGCATTTGCGTAGCCAACTTCCCCTGAGTTGAGTGTAGAGCAATGCGAGATTGAGGCCGCTGCAAATGGTGCATGGAGACGGTCGGAGTGGTCATAAAACTGAAGCACGTTCGACGACTGTGTGCAGGAATCAAGAAGGGTGGAGGAGGAAAAAGTCCGCTTGTTGGTAGTGTTTTGAAGAAAGGCTTCATTTCTTCGTTTAGGTTGTGGTGGAAGTACTATTCGGTCGTTCTTTCTTATTCTTTTTCTGTGCTCAAAAATATTATTTCCCTATGAATGATCGGTCGCTCATTTTTTGCTGCATTGGAGAAGGGTTGTTTGGTGGGAAGGTGGAGAATTTAATGAGTTGAAGGAGGAGATTCGGATGTGAGATTGATGGGTGAATGAGAGGACTGGGAGGACGAGGTGGGCGATGAGATGTGATACGCGGCGGCTGCTAGAGTCATGTCCATCTGACTTGGAGTGCGCTTCTTCAGAAGACCTAGGTCATGAGCGCTCTCCAGAAATGACTTATGATCGGATAATAGTTTCGCTGATTCCACGTCCTTCTTCAACTCCTCCATGTCCCGCTTCAATTTGGCTCTCCGGTTTTGAAACCACGTTATCACCTGGAATTTAAAAAGGAGGACGGGTTAATTTAAATACCAAAATCATGGCAAATTCTTACGCAATGTAAATTTGTAACATTTTTTGAAACCGAAATTTTATTATCCTCATCTTTAAAAAAACATTTCACCTTGGCACCAAGGCAGCCAGGTTATTAGTACTGCTGCTTAGCATTTACTTTCATTAAATATGTACAACGTGACTGTGACCGGATGTATTTAAGCATGCATAGTCATCAATTATAAATGGGATACATTTACTCACAGGACTTTACATGCAGCGAGTTTGCATTTTAAACCAGGGCTACAATTTCTTGAAGAAAAATATAATATTGGTTTAAAAAGAGAACATTTTGTTCACTGTAATTTACTTAATTCAAGTTTTCCTTCAGAGTGTAACTGAAAAGGTAAAACAAGGGAAAAAATTGATGATTTTAGATAGATATACCCAGAACGAAATCCTAAAAAGCTGCTTTGCTATTTTTTGTACTACAAATACAGCTAACTAAAGTATTAATGGTAATCATATTTTTCTATGATTACTCAGATTCCGCTGCATTCGTAATTGCAGCAAGTTGAACATGATAAGTAAAAGTATTGCAGCCAGCATTTATTGCGATTATTGTATGATTTGAAGGGAGGATGATTCATCATCATGTTTAACTGCCATCATCAACATCAGTCAGCAAACATCTCATTACCAACTTGACTATGTCTGCTCTGTACATCATTCATTATAAATGGTTGTTTGCAGCACTTTTTCGCATATAACAAGATGGACACAAAAACCTATTATTTTCTTATCTGCAGAATTCCATATATTTTTCAATGCCTTTTCTACTTCCTTTTAACGCTTTTCACCATTCTTCTTCCTTCAACCATTTTCTTCAAATCTTGCATGGTAGTTTAACTTGATTTTTTTCTCAATTTGTCCTTGTTCTCAGGCATCAGTCGAAACAGTGAGCAAGAGATAAATATTGTGGCGAAGACGATGATAACGGATTTAATACCAATTCTCAAACAAAATGAAATTTTAACCGTGATAAATCATCTTTTACATTATTTTCTCTCAAAAACAAGCAATGCTTCAATAAAAACAAAGAAAACAGGAAAAGGTAGTTTGAGAAAACGTTAAGTAGTGAAAAGAATAAAAAAGAGTCTTTTGTTTGTAGAAAAAGGAAAAAATGGAGTCAACACAAGTGATCACCCTTCAGTCAATTTTCTCATCATCAATTTACTCATGTATATGAGCACACAATATGTTCTGTAAAATATCGTCATAATCATCACCACCAGCCTCATCAAATTCACGTTTTTATTCTTCTTTCACTCCCGCGGGATGATGAGCCACACACACAAAAATACCGTGAATAAAATACTTAAGAAGCCGAAACCAAATAACTGACTGACTGACAGCGTTAAAAGCATTAGTTTTTTTGAAACAATACAAAGTGTGGTGTCTGGTATCAACTCATTGAGTGCAAACAAACATAAGCAACAACAATAACCCAGCATATAGCAATTCTGTTTACACACACTTGCATTTGAGAAAATCCGTATCTGAACAAGTAAATATTAGTTTTTGTGCATAGCACAATGTGAGTCGTTAAAAAATAAATAGAGGGACGAGATAAAATGATGATGAGACTAACGTCTTCTGCTTGCTCTCATTCAATTGAAAAAAGACTCCTTCACCGTCATCACCATCGCCACCACAAGAAGTAACGTTATTGTTTGTCTTCTTCACACATTTTGTGCCCAACTCTACACATCACAGTCATTAATAACAAATGCATGTTTAAACTAAACTTTGTAACAATTCATAATAAAAGGTAAGTCAGAGAGAACCGAAATAAGTTGAGAACACAAAAGAGAAAAAAGAGTGTATCAAAGTTTCACTGATCTTTTACTTTGTCAAAAAAGATGCCGCTCATCCACACAAAACAAGTGTAAATAAGCGAAGCGTAACCAGCAGCGCCTCGATTTTTATTTATTTTATATTGAAAATGTAAACTGAAAATTACGTTATGACAACGCCACAGTTTTATTTAGCTTTCCTTCCTTTACCTACATTTCATTTTTTGTACATATATAAAATACACCTTTAAAAGTTGTAGTCGAATAAAAAATTGTGCCCCAGTTGTACAGGTACGTTTTTATAGTGCTATAACTTTAAGCAACTTTTAAAAAAATATATAAATAAGCGGTGGTTGTTTTGTTAGTCAATGAAAATCATTTAGCTAGTGCCAAACACATAAATGACCAGCAGATGCTTATCTATTTACTTTTGCTCCGTTTTAAAGAAAGTGCCGAGTCATTGTTATTTAGTCGGTAGTGGCATGTCAACTCAACTCCGCTCACACAATGAACAGGAAAAGAAACAGCGTGAATCATGAGTGGGCAGTATAGTGTTTGTTTTTTGGAAAAGAAGAGAAACTGTGGCCAAATCATCATTAGCGTAACCAACTGGGTAATACAGGTAAACGATTAGTCTCGTTAAGACCTACAGTCAGCAAACAATGAGGTCATCTTGATTTCTAAGTTCAGAGCTAATGAAAATATCGAGAAGAAACTTGTCCCGAGGAACTCTCGAGTTTCCTACGTTTTGCCACAATTTTTCTTGACTAAATCAGGCAGACTATAAAAAGCTTATATGGTAGTAGCCGTTTAAGTAAATTGGAGCATGATTAGGAGCCGGGCCGTAAATCGGGCGGCTATTATTATTAAGCATATCAAAATAGCTGGTAATTGGTATGTGTATGTACTGTTCCTTGATGATCATCCCCTAAAAATAACACTCCCAGAGAATAGCTTCAACTTGATAACTGTTCCATTTTTCCAGAAAAATAGTCAGAAAGAAGAAAGGCAGCTGGTTGATGGGGGTGGTTTTCAGCATTCGAAGACGGACACACTCTTATTATTTGAAAGATTTACGTAATTTTCAAATAGAACGTCTTTCAATTCAAACCATCATTCATTCCCTCATCATTATCTTCCCTTAAAGTTAAAAGCCTTCCCCCACTCCACTGAACTCACACACAGAAAAAACGAATTTCGTAAGCATTATTATCGCATAAGTACAGAAAAGGCTAGCGAAACGATTGTACAGAAGGAAACCAGATTGATTCTGAGTTGAGACAATTTGTGACTGGTTGCTGGAAAGTAGTTGAAGAAAAACAATCGTCTACAGTGTTCGGAGCCCTTTCATTTAATAATCCTTTGCTCGTCCAATGAAATGAAGATTGAAGTCGATTGAAGAGCACATCTTGTGAATATATTTAGATCCTCTGATGATAAGTGATAATAATGATGATAATATGCTCCTGTGTGCTACTACTTCACCTACATACGAAATAAAAACAGACTTTTCCCTTTTCATTTTGAAATCAGTCAAAAAAATCATAGGCGCAAAATTATTCTAAATACGGAGTTTCTGTTTGTGTGATATGATGTGCTCATTATTATGAATATTGTGTGGCTGTTGTGAGAATAATCGCCTCCTCACCGCTTTTAAACATCTCTTTCGCTCATTGTATTTGTTATGCCGTGTATCATGATACTGCAACATTTTCATGTTAAAAAGCAACACTCTAAAATTAGGGGCCATAACAATAACGGGTTTCCTTTTCGTTATTATTATTATCATTATTATTATTATTATTCTCCTTTTTAAAACATTTTATTTTTATTCTCTAACTACTTAGACTGTAGTTTTCCACCACCACCTTCACACCAACCAGCGACACCGTAGAAAATGGAGTATTATGTATGCTTATTTATGGAGAAGAATGAAAGACGCAAGATTTTATTTTCTCTGCAGTTATTGCCGTTCTGTTACTGGATATCACACTTTAAGGGGATTAACAATGTGCTTTTTAGTCACACCTTGAATATAATTGAGAGATGATTTGAAACTGGGCGGATATGAGAGAATACGAACGAAGGAGAAAGGTAAATGGCTTAAAATGGATTCTTTTTTATGAATACTAAATTTTTGACTCTCAAATTGAGCGTCATCAATTTTCTTTTTTTCAGTCTTGAAGAAATTATATATTCGTTTGTTACGTCCACTTTTGCTTGGTAATCATCATCATTCGTCTTTTGAGATGATGGCGATGACGAAGAGCATGGCTTCGGGTTGAAAAAAGCCTAGTAGCACGAAAACTACTAAAGATAAACCACGATGATGAAACATTAAAATTACGTAGTATTCCATTTCGTGCAATATGTACTTTTCTACAACAATATCAGGGAACATCTCTTTTTCTCGAACATATGCTGCATACGTTATCAAGCATAATTTAGAAACGAAATCTCTGAAAATAAATCAGACGATCGAGGCAACTAATGGGTCAGAGCCACAGTAAAACAACAGGGCAATGAAAAAGTACATGGGCTGTAAGTTAAGTGGCGTGGAATTTTATAGATTGGGGAAAAATTATGACAGATGATCTATAATGATCCCATTATTAATAACCATTTCCTCTTTACATGAAAATTTGTGTTTTAAAAGTATCAGAAACGTACAAAAAATGTTATTTTGTTTAAAATCTTTTTTCTATACATTCCTTTTTAAAAAAATGAAACCCTTTTAATATTTTTTGTATGAATGTAAAAAGATTTCCGCAGTTTTAAGACTAACTACTTGTACTTACTTAAGGTGTACAAAAGTAAAAGAAACAAAATTGACTCGAGGCAACGAACGGAGAGGGTTATAAAAGAAATAAAACAACATAATAGCAGCTTTCAGTGCAATACTTTCTCTGTACATACATTTTATTAGTCTCGTTATCAGTTATCACAGAACGAAATTTTGTTTTATTACAGCATAATACGTCTGCTGTACGTTCAACAAAAAATGTGTGTTTGAGAAGTTGAAATGGTTTTTTTTCTCGGAATTTTGCGATTAATGTATCCTATCCACTTTCGTGTTTGTTCCTTTTACAATGTAAAAGACTATGTAATCATTTATAGAAAAAAAGTCTCTGGGGAATGGTGAAGCAGATTTCATTCTAGTTTTTGTATCATTGGATTCAGGGCACCATTAAAACGATTTTATTATCCCATTCCTGGGACTGAAAAGTATCAATTTTGCAAGACGCAAAATGTAACTAGTGGATATGAATCATTGAATGCACCCACATCACCATAATTTATTATTATCATTATCATAATTGATGATGACGGAGAAACAACAAATGGAGCTGTAGGTATTTATTTACCTGAGCGTTTGTGAGACCAAGCTGCTGAGCAATATCATCTCGGTCTGCTGGAGACAAGTACTTCTGGTATAGGAATCTTTTCTCCAGCTCGAAGATTTGATGGTTCGTGAAGGCCGTGCGCGACTTGCGTTTCTTCTTTGGCGGTTGTCTAGGATTAAAGATTTGCAGGTTGTTTCCTGAGCCTCCAGATTCTGCAAGAGAAACAAAATAAAACGATGCTCAAACAAAATGTTTTGTTTTTGCCCAATTTCTCCGCATTTTTGCTAAATGTGTATGGTCGTTAAGAAGTGTTGCTTTTAACAAGCCTTGAAATGAGAGCAGAAAAAGGCACAAGCCACGGAAGAAAAGATGAAACGGAGCAGTGGCTCATAAAAGAATGACGAAGTAGTAGCCGCTGTACGACTGTAGTAATAATGTAGTAATATTTTTAAATATAAAAAAATAATTGCTTCAGGCCGTCGCTGACTGATCTGTGTGGTAGGCGTTCCGCTCGCAACAAATGAGTTATGAGAGAAGTTAGTGTAGTAGTCGAAGCAGAAGCAGCAGTGTATTAGCAGTGCAAAAGCAGCGAAAAGACAGACACCTTCAATAAGTCATTTTTGGTGGAGTGAGTGAGGGGTTGTCTATCACTGCTTGTATCCTTCCACTCCATTAATAATGTATGCAGGTCCACTGCCTTATTCTGCCTTATTCCACATGTGCGCACACCAACCAAAAACATCATTTCCAATTCTATTTATTAGTCATAAAATGAGATAAAATGAGATAAAATGTAATAGTCAACTTGATGGTTCTCAGTCAATTCAATATCAGAATGTCGTCAATTTTTTATAAACTCGCCCAATCCATCCGTCCATTTGTAGTTAGCTCATAATTTTTAGCAGAACAGCAGCGTGTACACACAATCAAGTAAAATAGATAAATAAATCAAAATTTTATACAATTCGATTACATATGTAGAATATGTCGCTTCTCAAGCTACATGTACAAGGAAATGTAAAGATTAAATGCATTAAATGTAAATATGATAAAGCGTGCTAAATAAAACGACGACAACAAATACATTTATGTATTTGATACATATCAAACTATTGTTGTTTGCAAGGGGTCGTATTATCTGATGATTTCACCTGCCCACCGTTCCCAACATTCCGTTCGTCATGAGACTTTTACTGCATTTCCTAACCATACTTTCCCCAATTCTTCTACCACATAAGTAATATTTTTCTCTTTTGTTTTAATAATATTTACTAAAAAATTACGTGACACTGGTGAACTCTGAAGTTACGTTATTTATTCATTCAGCACTTCTCTTACTTTGTGTTTTCCTGCTCCTTCGAACAATAACAATTCTTTTGTCTATTTTCTTAAAATGTCAATCCAGTGTCATAGCAAATGAATTACGCATTTAACCATCACTGTAAAAGGCAATCGAATATAAATTCATTCCCAGTTAATTTTTGAGTTGACAGGAGAGTAGATTTTTTCTGCATAAAAATGCAAAACTTTATTATTCTCTTTTTGAATTGTCCATCAAAATGTGATCGAAGACATGCATTAGGTATTGTGGCATCAACTGACATCGTTCTCTGAAGAGTTGGTCTCTAAAGAAATGGGACATAAAACCATCAACGCGTTCCTTTACCAATAATATTGCGTTTCGACTTTGTGCGTTAGCAGGTTTCTTCATGTAATGAAAAAAGCGAGAGCAAGCGGGCACTCCGATGGAAAGGAGAAAAGGAGAGAGAAAATTGACATGACAGTAATGGCTAAAATGTCAGTGAGGCGTACTAAAAGTTGCAATGAAATTACAGTTGACAGCAACGGCAGCAGCCGTAGCAGTGGATGGGTGGAATTGGAATCGTTTCGTCTGCACAGGTGAGGAAATAAGCAATTCATATTAAATGTGCAGCGTGGACTGACATGACAGACACCGAAGCCAACTGACTGACTGAGCAGTGTACACACATGGACACTCTATTTATGTACATTCAATTTACTCTTTTAAAAAGGGTAGTGGATTATGACAACTCTTGAAAGCAGAAGGGAGAAGAGACTAAAAAGCATGGCATTATCAGCCAGCTAAAAAACTTTGAGCTTAACTCGGTCGCGTTTTCTTTTCATTTTGTTGCCTGAGAAACCCAGCATGTCGACATTGATTACCTATGCGGAAATGAGGAAAGAAGAGCTGACTGAATGTGAGCACAAAAGGCCGTAATAAAGCAAACGGAACTCGCATGCTCAATGCTCGACCATCGTCGTCTTTCTGCTGGTGAAGGTGGTAAGTGAAAAGGAAACGAGGGAAAATATACGAGCGATGGGTTGGATCTGTCATCTAATTATCAATTTTTCTGTTAGTTGTTTGAAAAAGTGTAATGGAGACTGCTGTCATTAACAAAGCCGGGTGACACCTCGCACATGAATTAATAATAAATATAATAATAATATAAAATGAATGGGAACTGGGGGGAATATTCACTGTCATCAGCCTTCATATTTCTCTCTTTCGCAAAAATTATTTTATCAGTATACGCAGAACGACAAGGATGGGGCTTCATTATCACATTGTAGATGACGATGCCATGGCATGTCACCGAAACGGACCGACAAGCAGCAACATTTCATGTCATGTAATAGGTTCGCGCGACGATTATTAGATAAGAAAAAACACATTATTCACATGCCTACCAACTTGCGTTTCTACTTGGAGACGAGTGAGGCTTCGCCCTACCAATAAAGAAACTCCGCTGGATTAGTCTCACTAAATTCTGTGCCGACAGTTTTTGCTGTATACTGTGCAGTTGATACGGTTTGGTAGTGCGAGGGCCAACTAGTACACTTGCCAACCAGCGACTCTCGCATAATTGGTCATTGTCTGTTGTAAGCCAATGTTGGACACAAAGCATTCTTAAACGAAATGAGGGGGAAATGAGGATGACATGAGAAACGGAGAAAGAGAAATGGAACTGTCCAGGAAGATGTCCGTCACTTTTTAACACGCTATGCTTGCTCACTTTTTTGCCCGAGTCGATTTTCCTAACGTGCATTGTACGTAATAAGTGGGACATTTGAAAGGACGTGAATACTGATAAAACTATGAACACTGAAGTATATCATCATCGCTTCTTTGATGGCGTAATGAATGTAACTTAACGTGTTATCCAATCACGCTTATTACAATGCATTATCGCATCATCACAGCCGTCGAGTAGTCTTTAGTCAAAATTTTATATATTTTTTTTCGTCGAGGCAGTCCCCAGGATGAGACAAAAGTAATAATCATGGGAGCTCTCTAAAGCGTTTACTTGTCCTAATTATAAATGCATCAGTTCATCAGTTCCAAGTTTCAATTTTGAGCCCACCTGACGTTTTGTACTTTCATTCATTTTCCCTATACACTGCACTTTTTAAATGTTTTACGCCGCTAATCAAGTGATTGAATGAAGTCAATAATCCCTGCAACTACAAAATTTCTAATGAATACTGGTTTATGTAAGAAAGCCGGTTAGTTGAACATTTCACTCCACGCAAATCTCCAACATTTATGCAAATTCTTAGTAATTACAACTCATTTACCTTGATTATTTCAGAAGACAAAAAAGAATATTGTATAAATGTGTCTTTGGAGAGTATAATCATACTTTAAAAAAGATAATTGTGCACCTTGGAACGACACGCTACTTTTAAGAAAATTAAGAGTAATGAAAATTTTCCGTCCACAGTGACAATCTGCCTTTTAGTGCATGCTAACTACTCTCCTCTTTTATTTATACATGGAAAAAAGGAGAAAGAAAACATTAGTTACTCTGGTTGGAGAAGAAAGTGATTACAATTTGAGTTGAAGTAAGAACACAGGACCATGGAGAAGAAAAAGAGTTTCTGTAAAAAAATAGTTCAAGAAAAAAGAAGAAAAAAACATTTCTTGTCTAACGCTGCCCCGCCTCCCTTGACGTTCCTAGCCAATAATAATATAAAGTGTAGCATTAGCATCACATTGCCTAAGACACATAAAATAAGTGTGGGCCTAGGGCACACACCATCAAATACACATATCTCCACACAGCTCATTATGATGATGATAATGTGGTATTGCGTGTATTCAACTGTGCATCACACATCGCATAGCATCGTCGCATGCATTCGAGAGCGTGGACTGACGGACAAGTTGAGTCTCTGACTTTGAATAGCATAAAATAATATTACGAACAAATAAACGGGTCTCAAGTCTCAAAACCCACTTGGAAGGGATGATTAATGACCACTCCTTGTCTCCGAAAGTGAGATATTTATTTATCATCCTTCATTTCCCCTTTTCCCCGCTAAACTACCACTTCAGTGTGCAAAAATCGTTGACGAGCAATTAAAATATCTCAGCATCATTTCTCAATATTATTAGCTCTAATTATGGCAGACACTGGACTCGAATACTTTGTAATTAAGAGTCTCTCAGTTTCAAGTGAAGCAATGTTTGCTTTAAAAAGTTTCATATCTAATAATAAAAATGCAAACTTTGAAGGAGGACATTTTTGCGGAAAAAGCTTTCTTCAAGGTACAATGGAAATGTTCAGAACGGAAACGGAAAAATACTTTCTGTAAAACATGTCAAGTTTGCTGAAACCATTAACTTGTTTTCCTGACTCCATTATATACCCACATTTGTATGCCCAAATACATGCATTACGTACGTCCGGGTAATGATTTAACTTGTTATTATTGGGGGCATTTAATGAATAATCAATGAGCAATATTTGGTTGCAAAAATAAAGTTGTTCAAAATGTCTCAATCTTGCCGCTTTTGCTTCCTCCTTTTATTGTCCTGCCATGCCCAGATAACATCTTAATCTACCTATGCAAGTATTAGGAAAAAATTGAAACAAGGACATGCTTCAGTCCATGTTATTACATTCGCACTCACTCAATTGAGTGACTCAACGACAACTTACTTCGCTTTAAAAAATATTGTAATTTCAATTTATTGCATTAGATGAAATGCCCACTTGCAATTGGTATCATTTAGGAATTACAGAGTACATGCAAAAAGTCATGAATTTTGCATAAGAATTATAAAAAACCATTTTTACGATTATCGACTGATGAGAATTTGAGGTACGATATGGTAAGGTTAATATAATAATAGGAAAAATCTATTTCCAGTGGGACGTTTAGGGTAAATGGCTTATTTGCAGTAACATCTTACCATTTCCCGATTTTTTTCTTGTCGTAATGCATATTTTAAATGACATCATCCATTTTATTCTATTTTCCTGCTTTCATGTACTGTCCAAAATGAAAAAAGCATCAATAACGATTCAGTGACACTCATACAAGTTCAACGAGGATATTTTTTCAGTGCATATGAATTTCCTATGAATTTTTAACAAGAAGGGAGTAGCCTTTAAAATGGATACGTGAGAGCAGGCTTATTGTCTGCGTACAATGCAAAGCTAATGCTATTCTTTTGCACAACTTTTTTTTTCAATTTTTTTTGAACAAGTGAGTGATTACTAAATTGCCAAGAGAAATTGGATAGTTGGGAAATAACAGAGACATTAAAGAAGAGTAAAAACAAGGCCGATAATAGGTATGCATGTTTATCCAATTTTTTGTTATATTTCTTCGCTTTAAAAAATTGGTGTGCAATTTATTAGCGAAAATGATATATTTTCAAAGAAGACACGACACAACAGCGACTAACTACACACCCAATATTTTGCATAGTAAGTAAGCATGTAATGGGGAATTAGAGGGGGAAAATTATTGTGTACATTGTATTTATCTTTTATGCTTCTATATTATACATGCCTGCCTGACTACATTTTTATTTATTGGTTTTATTGCGTCCAACTTGTTTCAACTTGTTCTTTAGAATTGTTATTATCGACAAGTCGAATGCAGCAGCGAGTTTCATTACTCTGACTTCTACTAGGTACCTAAATTACAAATTCACAGTTTTCCACTCCTTCTCAAGATTGCTCCTTTCTCCTAAATTTCATTAGGAATTTCAGATGTAAATTTGAAACTGACTCGAAAATTGAGTAAATTGAAAACAAAATTGGGACAGGTACGAAAACCCCAGCGACTGATGACTGACGAGTCTCGTGAATTGAGTTGTGTAAGTTGGTCGGTCGGTTTATGCATTCTCTGCGTGAGAAACTGTAATTGAATAGAAACATTATCATCATCAAATTTATTGTAGTGACAGTTCGACTATCTCTGGTAACGCTATAATATTGTATTCAACAACTAAACAACTAGTGACAATGTCGTTTGTCAAATAAATTTCACACCTTTCCTCACTACTCTAAGGCACAGTCAACTATACTACAAAATAAGCTTGCTTGGGGGAGTAAAAAGTGTGTGCAGAAGGGTGATTCACTTTGACAGTTCAATTGAATCTAGTAACAATAACAAAAAAACAGGCTGCCTCCTCCTAGGCTTCCCATACCTTTTTTACAGAATGAATGAAAGAAAGAAAGAATGAATGAACGAATGGGCGAACACCTGACCTGGAAGGAAACATTATCACTGAACGACGCATAACATGTCTCTTCTTGGTACGCTTGAAAATTTGACATCTTAATACAATTAAGGTAATAGATAGGATAACATTGTAAACTATGCTGAGTAAAGAGAAAAGGTTGATTTGAAAAAACATGTATTTTACGGTCACACTTGTAACAATACATGTTTATTATTTTCTATAGAACATGTTCAGTCAAACTGCCTCTAGTATTAAAGAAAATTATTCTTTTACATTTAAAAAATTAAAACAAAAAAAAGTTGCATCTCTGTCTCTCCTTCTATGTAGATCCTCATTAATTCCACCTACATATCTATTAATGTAGAGATTCGAGGGGAAACGAACAAAGAGTTGAATTAATAGCGCACACACCGAGCACACCAATAATTATTTATCTATAAACATATTATTTAACAACGCAAACCCGTGTCGCTGTAAATCACTGGTAGGCTCTCTACAAGTAAGTCAGCGAAAAAAATACCAGGCACAATCGGTGTGCTACACTTTAGATATTTGAAAAATGACGTTTGTAAGTGGAAAGGGAAGGAGCTGCCGTCAACCACCAACGAAACGCTACCAGCCGCTAATAACACGAAATGATGGCGCATGGTATATAAACTGGGTATTTTATGTTTCACACAAGCTATAAATAAGTCGTTTTCTCCTCTTGAGAAATATATTCTAGTTATTACATCCATTTCTTATCATTGTTTTATCAGCTACTTTAATTGTCTTGCAGCTACTGTTTCACGCAAAGTGAAAAGTCTTATGTAAAGGAAAATTACACTGCATCTGCTTGCCTTTCATAAAACCTCACATCACAGGTGAAGATAAACAACTTCACAGTAATCATCATAATAAAGTATAGATAGCAAATAATAAAAAATGGATGCTACTTAATCTTTTCTCTTCACAAAGGCTAACCGCCAAGCCTGCCTATTTTGTTATTCTAATGTGCTCTAATCAGCATTGCATTTCAGACGTGTCCTTTCAGACTGGCTGAGAAATCTAAGTCCAGAAGCGGTTGAGGCAACATTCCAGCTAATTACTACAAACAAACGGCAGCGGTAGCAATCATTCCTGTCCCAATCACCCAAGTAAGAAAGACTTGCATAAACGGCGAATATTGAATGTGAATATAAATAAGTAGGGAGCCGCAGATAATATTTTGTGTACCATTTGCTAGAAGGAAAGCGCTCACATTTATTCATGACCTGCCAATATTAAACAAATATAAACAAACCAATTAAGTTGGAAAAAACTATTATGAGATATTGGTTGGATGCTACTCTGGCTCTCCTTCCAGCACATATTTTATTCCTAAACGGCTTGTTTACTTTTCTCATTCGACATTCTCTGAAGGGACGACCAACCAACATTTGGAGTCGGGAGCGAAACGGGACACACACACAATGAGACCAGAAAAGAAGGATGATTCATATTCTAAACACATACCTAACAAATATGGCTAAGCATGTCTCAAGTTCTTTGGGTAAATAAATACACATATTATTAGCAATACGCAAGGAGTCAATAAATAAGTTGGCAAGTTTTTAATAATTTACTTATTATCCACCATTCATTCACTCTTCACAAAGTAAGAGCAGATGGTTATCATATCATTGCTTTCCTCAAGGTGTAAACTTGCGAAACGTTTAAATATTCATCATGTAATATTAGAGCACGATTTTTTTCTTATTTCTAATGGACAGACAGAGGCGTAAAGAAAGAATATACAGCTTCAGCAGATATGTTTCCGTCTCTTCATTTGCATATTTGCATGCAGTTTTTTTCATGACGCTGGTTTTAATTTTTTCTGCGTGCAGCATTTTTATTTTGCAAGATGGGTGAGCTCCGCTCTTCTCATCTTAGTTGGATGTATTTATTTTAGGAAACTGCTGCCATGGATGTATGCAATTTTGCAGGTGCTGTAGCCTAAAAAAATGTTGTTGAGACATTGATCGCAGAAGGAGGGTTGCGAGTTTTATTTGTTCGGTAAGGACCAGGTTTTATGCAGCGGATTTCTTGCTGTTACCCAGTAATTAGAACGTTTGCTTTACGAAAAGTGCTTCATTTTAGTATCATATTATGGAGTAATTATACAGTTTGAATATGAAATAAATAATTTCTCAAATTAAATGAACCCGGCATATTTCTTGAAAACTGGTTAAAGTGCCCTTCCTTTTCACTTGCAGTCTGAGCCATTTTTCAGATTTATAATTTTCTGACATTTAATCACAATTTTCAATTGTGTTGTTTGTATTTAATCAGCGAAACGAATAATCGACGAATGTATTTATGGTATATTAAATACTCCAAAGCGAGGATCGAAATTAACGCTGAGTGTACCTTAGTAATAATTGAATTATAATTATATAGGAGAGGTTCCCACTAATAAAGAATGGAAAAGGATCAAACACTGTCGGTAATTAGTCTACTACGTTGCTAATGAAAAGGTAGTAAGGAACGAACGGGAAGGCATGCAATGCAACGCCAGTTCATTGGTAGCGAGAGCGAAGCGACTGACTGAAATGTTGTCACGGAAGCCTAAATTTACATACAATAAAAACTCCAAAACAAACGGAAAGACAAAAGAATCAGCATCATGACACACAATAAACATGACTTAGAACGAAATGAGGATCCAAGAAAGGTAAATTATAAACTTAAAATTATAGTAAATATCAATATGCACATAATTCATTAAAGCCAAGTCATTTGTAGCTTGACATATTTAATTCTTCTTACAAAATGTATCATTTACAATACTGAACCATGCAACTAATGAAATTATAATAAAATTCATCCTGATGAGCCGTTTAGTTTAATTTTACTTTTTTGCAAAAGACATCTTTCCTTCCTAATTACTGTCCATACATCATTCTCACTCATTCATTACGAGTATCGTCAAGTGGGCAGCGGTAATGGTAAAATCACCTAGTGCGAAAGCAAGCGCTAATGAATGAGTAAAGATTTTCGATAGCTGACACTCGGTCAAAGCCAAATAGGATTATGCCTAGCAACAACGTAGAATCGTCGTAATTTATTATATTATAACCAAAGTGGAAGCCACCTACATGTTTAGTCATTAACGGGAAAATTGAACTAGCAAAATATATTGTTTGGGCTGAACCATCATTTAATATGGTTGGGTTAGTGTCCTATACTAAAAAGGACTGTCAGCTCCCTCTCAGAAAATAACTAACAATTGCTATATGTGCAAACAATCATCATCATTTCATGATGATAACAATGATTATTATTTGTTGTCCTTATATGACCCGCTGCAAATTGCAAACACACACAAAAAGCCACTAGCATCAGGCACTGATGAATATTAAACGTTTCGCACATTGCCTTTTATCAGTTAGAGTATTCAGCCATTACTCACTATTGCACAATTCATCAGCTTATCTCATAATCAGTTTCATTGAATGAGAAGATCCATTTATTTAAATGTAACTTTGTCCTTCTTCAATTTCACCACGAAATGATCAAAGTTTAGCAATTACATATACAAATGAATTGTTATAAAGAGAAAGAGAGGAGTGGTAGAAAATAAGTACAATGCATGTATTGTAGTAGCATCTGGCTGATCCGGCTGTTGCTCCATTTTGATACCGAGATGACGAAAAAGAAAAGAAAACTTCTGCTGCTGCACAATGATGCATGTGCATAATGAAAGTCGTATCGAAATGATAAGAAAGAAGAGAAAATGTACATCTTGATCTGATCAATTATATAAAACAACGATAAAAGAAGAAATGATAATCGCACAGAGCAATAATTGCAGAATGTTTAAGTAAGTATTGTGCTGCTGATTACGAATATCATTCCGCCTCCTCATTTTTTCAATCTAATTACTATAACTCCAGTTTTAACAACAATTGGGCCACACACTGCTCGACGAGAAATATTACTGCGTAGGATCTGAAGTTTAAGCCTTTTATATTAATTACAAAAGAAAAAAGGTAAATTAATTTTTGAATTCTAATCTCTGCGATTTTGCACTTCGTTGTTGAATTCATTTGAGTAGGGGGAATTGAAAATTGTTTCAAATCTCTGCCAGGTTATCATAAGAATGAAAAGAAACGTCTTCTTGAAAGTAAATAGATACAGATAAATGCAGGTTTGACTGACTGCAATCAACCACTTTTATTTATCAACTGCAGACCAAGTTAATTTTTATTCGATTGTTCAAACGAAGTGAGTCCTTTACCCGATTTGATAAACCAGCCTCTGTACATCCCTCTTACTGAAGATTAAAAAGGCCGAAAAGGTTAAAAACTTAAAACGTTAAATTCATGGATACACATTATGCATTATACTGAAGAAAAACATGTAGCGAGAATTTATTATTTTTTGTATCCTCAAGGAGTCAATTACTTTGACGGCGGCTGTAGGAAACTAATCAAGAGGAAACTTTATTCGGCTGGTGTTATTACAACTTTTTTGAGGCACCCACCTTTCTAAACGTATCTCTTCTTTTGTCTGCGTCTCCATTAATAACAACAATAATAATAATAAAGTAGGTAGTTTTTTATTCTTCTTCATCGGGTGAAGACAGAGAAGATTTTAGAGGTTTCCCTTCTCCGTCGCTCTTTCACAAAAAGGGGAAAGTAGAAAATCTCTTAAATTAAGTGTAGGTTTAGTAATATCATCATCGTCGTCGTTGCATTAAAGAAAAGACAGCGAAGCCATCTAAATCTCTTTCTATTCATCTGCGTCTCTTCTCTGTGTCCAACACGCGGATTCATGTAGGTAGATTTACTCAACCAGTCAAATAAATTACGATATAAGAAAAACACATGTGACTCGAAACACGTTCTTTTCTTAGTTTGAAGCAAAGTCAAAAATACCCTAAGATTGGTCTACTTTGCTGCAAAAATGTAAATGACTTTTTTCGGTTTGATGACATGACACTGAATAAGTGTCCGGTTTGTAAAGACACTGTCCAATTGACTTAACTTATGAAAAAGAAAAACTCATTCAAAACGAGAGCCGTCGCAACTTTCATTTTCTTTTCTTTGAGCAGCTCCGGGCCGAAGCTCACTGAGTCAAAACCCCTAAACTTCTTTGTCGAGAAAGCATTAAAGTGTGGACAAGCATGAAGAATACGATGGTAGTACTGCATTTAATTCTATTCATACTCGCAAAAGTCTTCAATGAGGTGAGCGTAAACCGGGTGCGCAAAAAAGCATTATAAATGGCTTGTTCAACTCTTTTGCACGGTCGCGAGGTTTTTTATTTCCATTCTGAACCATCTTCAAAACAAATAAAGGAAGAAAAACTGAGATCACCGACGTAATAAAGGATTTGAGAAAGCAAATAATTCGTATAAGCATAAATGTTGTTATACGTAATATTGCCCAAGTGCAAGCTTTAAATCTTTGCCCTGCTCAATTGTTTGAGTCAAGCAGCAAGCAATAATTCTAGATTGGCCGACAGTGACAACACATTACATTGCATAGTCAAAGAAAGAAAGAAAGGGGTTTCTTCCACCACGGTGGCCACCTTCTACTTGATTTGAAGCTGATATGTATTAAGAAGTGACAAATGTTTTCATTGATCCCAAATGTGCAAATCGTGAATTGATTACATACAAACACTTTACTTGCAAACTACCCACTACCGATTTGTCTATGCATGCCACATGAAACGAAATTGTCTTCTTGACTGTTACGAAGTTGGTGTTAGCAATAATTCCGAGAGCAGTGTACTTTTATCGGGATCCAGATCTAGTTGAATCCATTTCATTTGCGTCTCCTTCTCTCCCTTTTGTTTGAGCAAATTGGAAGAAATCAATTTGAAGGTGTAAAATAAAGCCAGTGATTTATTGGGAAGACGTGAGTCCCTCGACACAAACAAACTAAAACACAATCATGTTTGTCTATTATTCCACCACTATATTTTTCTGGGCGACACAAGATAAATTGAGTCGACTTGACAGAGAAAATCGAGACATATTCTTTATCATTTCCGATATTCAGTTCGCAGGAAAAAGTCATTTTAGATTCCTCTGAGCCACAATTCCTATCCACGTCGCAGAGATCAGAGCATGATGCCCGGCTATGAATGTAAATGTAATCAGTTGTTTTTTTTGTTCAAGGAGGGGTCCAATCAGTAATGATGGCTGAGTCAATGCTATAAAGAAGTCTTTATAACATCTATTGTATGTATTCCAATGCTGATTCACAATACTTCAGTGTGTTTAGCAATATGACTGGCTGAAGGTTTTCAAATTGGAAGAAAAGGACGAAATCAATGAGAACTGAGACTTCATAAATTGGTTGCAGTTCATTCCCATTTCTTACTCCAACTCAACTCGGGCTCTACTGGGGTGCATAAAGCTGTCAACCCTGAAATCATGACGTTGGGATCTACTTAAATCGATTTTAAGACATGATAAACTCTCCATGTCTGTCATCATTTCACTTGATCCAAGAACGGAGATTACTTCCACGAAGCAGAGAATAAAAACAAACTGATTTCTAATATTTTTCTTCTCGTATCATTTATTACGTAACATGGACGAACGAGCCACTTCGTCTTCATTTCGTCTTATACGATTCAAAATGTTTTGATACTTCTATTTAATAGAAAAACAGGATTGATGATCCCTAGCCTGAAAACGATAGTGCTACTTAAATAATTCTGTAAATATTTGTTTTGTACATAATATCGTTAGAATGCTCTTTTCAGCTTTTCACGCTAGGTATTAAAGTCCCAAGGGATAATCTTTCGTTCTTTTACTGCCTGAAAGTAAAAGATTCTACAGTCATGAGGAAGTAGTTCAAGTGAAGAAAGAACTTATTTATTCAACCTATACTACATGTAACATTTTCGTTCTGTATGTGTGTTACTGATGGTTTATGGGAGGAAGTGGAAATATAGCAAGAAGAAGAAAAAACAAAAAAAACTGTATGAATGCTGAATACAATTCTATTCATACCCATACACACGTGTTACATATTTCCTAGTTCAATATTTGACTTATTTCACTACTTTATGGGGACGTTCCAAATGTTAAGTACCTGACAAAGAAAATTGGAACAGGGAATAATGTTTGGTGCTTGACTTTTAGAACACCTAATGTTTTATTGCAGACTCTACAAAGCGATTCCATCAAACATTATAATTCGCAGGTTATAATAAAAAATTCTACCTGTACCCAGACCACTGGTTAACTGATGCATGTACAGAACAGAGTTCTCACGAAGTGTGGAGAAAAGTACAAGTTAGAGTTAATGAGTTTGTCAGAGCTCTTATTTTTCTTGTAAACCATGCCAAATGGAAGGGTACGTTACAGGACAGGAAGTTCCATGAATAATTACTCATCACTCGTTTGTGGTAGTCTTCTGTCCAAGTATAAAAGATTACTCTGAATGTGACTGAAAATGGAAACTTCTGCTCAAATTATACATTCTGTTCATCCAACCAGACTACTTTAATAATACTCCATCAGTGAACAACTGGCATAAGCAATTGACTTTATGACCGACACTTGATGACATTTTTATTTGTCATTCTTAGAGGAAACTACGACTGCATTATGCATATGTACATAAAACCAATGAATTCAATACTCAATGCTTACTCAACTGGACTGGAGAGAAATTTTGTAAAGTTATGTTCGACTATTTGGTCTCACATGGGAAAATAAAAAACACCACAGAATAAATTGTGTTGTTGACGGATTGCCGAATGGTTAACTGGCATCATGTGACCTGTTTTGAATGTTGGTATTCGAATCACACAGCTCCTTATTATTATTGTTTCTGTTCAACAGTAACAGTAATCCTCTTTGTTCTGACCTTTTCGTTGATAATTACGCTCATGTGTATTTTGTTACTAAATAAACATTAAAACTTTCCCTAAACCCCACAATCTGAACAGTTTGCATCACATCATTTACCATATTTTGACTTTCCTTACATTCACATTAATAAGAAAGTATTTAGAAAACATTCTTAAGCCATATTTGTCGTCGCACTTTAAAATTTTGCGGAAGATAATTTTATATGTAAAAACATTTTACGCTAACGTTCCGTTCCATTTAATGCTAAAACATAAAAATCAAAATTTGCAATTTGGAGGAATATTTTGAGAAGCAAGCAGAACCGTTTTTGCACACACCATGTTTCCAGTCGAAAATCAGTTTATAAATTTTAATAACAAAATTGTTTGTTCAGTGATCTGAGAGAAAACTAATAAATTGAGGTCGTTCGCTCACACACGGTGAGTGAAAAAAAAGACTCGTTAAAATCAGTTCATTGACAAACAATCGTAACCAACAGCTCAACCAATTTTTTTGGAGACACACATAAGTAAACACATAAATAAAAATAAACTCGGGACGGGAAGGGAAAAGCAATAAATTTTAATTTCAAATAATTATTCTCAAGCAGAAAGGAGAAAATGTTATTTTTCCTGCTCTCCTCTTTCTTGTAGATTTCCTCTTTGGCTACCATACTAATAATAATAAGGCAAGTGTGTTGTTATTATTACCCAGAAACCAATTTGTTATCATTCACTCCTCGTAAAAATCGTTTGAGAGGAGAGCTTAAATAATCTAAGAAGGGAGGAAACGACCACGGATATTTTTCTCTGTGCAGCCGTAAAAACATTGGGATCGGGGAGTTTAGCATAGTTGACATGATCTCTTAAGCAAACTCATTAGTCAGTTGACATACCACCGAGTCACATTTTCACAACAGAGTCCCCATTCAAAACAGAAAATCTTTTCCCTCCGACACTGATACTCAATATATAATGTGGCTTTCTCGTTTTCACGACTCACAAAACGTTACAAATCGTTTCTCTCTACTCCCCATTCATGAGGCATAAGAAACCTCTTTCTTTTCCTAGTTTACTACCACCGACAATCCAAGCATAATCTCCATTCCATTACCACGGTTCGCATCCAAAAAAATCACTTACAGCGATTCTAAAACAGAGTGAGGACGCAACCCGAAAATTATCCATCATACGTTTTCCTGTTACAATTTGTTTTAAATACGGCAACAGTTGCGCCTCTTGAGTAAATAGCTTTTCTGCTATGTTGTGTTAAATAAATGACAAAAATATTTATGCTCGCCTGCCACCACCAAGTCACGATTGGCACGTTGTCATTTTACAGTAGCAATAAATAGCAGTGAATTATTGTTTATTGAACTGCTGCGTTTCTACAACGTGGAAGTAGAAGTCATTTGAATAATGAGTGATAATTACAACCAATCTTTGCTTGCAAATTTCCACCCACATAAAAAAGACCAGGAGTCATTATTTTTAAAAACAACTATTTTATATTTTCCCATTTCAACATTATTGTCCATATTTTACGTTCCTAGTTATGTCTTATTTTGTCAGTCTTCCTGGGCTCCCTAATCGTTTTTTTTTATTTCGAGTTGTGTGTTTTAGAGAGTTGGACTTTGCACTGTTAGGCACACATCATTAAAAATTTGACACTCAACGAGTGAAATATTATGGATGCATTGAAAGTTCTTGTTGAAAATGGTTGGTGGTTCCTTTCTCTCCCTAGCGTTTAGCTCCGTAAATTAAAATACGAATTAGTAATTCGTATGTGAGAATTTGGATAGATTATGCTTCACAAATATCCACAACGTTTTATTAGTTACGGACTTGTTAAAATATTGCGATAGCGACAGTGTCATCCTTATTCAGTTGAATAATAGAAGTCCGCCTGAAATGGTGACGTTGATGATGAAAGTTTGAAATTGAAATATGAAGAGGTGCCTCTTGAATATTTAATGAATTTTCTTGACTAATCCATTGCAAATGAACGGTCAGTGCGAGAAGTATTTTCTGAGGAATTGGAAATAATATTATTATAAAGAGGGTGACGGGCATATAATAAACCTTGTAGACCTGCGGGACATGTTGCAAATCAAACTTATTGAAATGAGCAAATTATAATATTGTATTCGGGGAAACCATGGTTTGAACATTATTAATATGCCATCAAGTTACAAACAGTATTGTACACTTCGGAATACAAAGCTGAATAGGTCACAGGTCATACACAATAATAAATTAATTTTGCATGTGCTGTCAGTGTTAATTTGCAATGTGATGTCGATACCAATGACATAAATAAAGCCGATTGAAACGGAAAAAAGACACTCCTTTAAACTTTGTTTGGTTTTTCAATTTTCTCAAATTCTGATCAATTTATAGGATGGAACCAAATAGATGTTCTATTATTTCCCCTTGTGCTAAAAGCGTTTTCATGGCTTAATAATAACCAAGTATATTTATACATTTATAAGGCGAGAGACAACTTAAAATGCTAACAGTTCTTCTGTCAAGAATTTATTGTGTTTACCTCACCTCACAATAGATCGAGGCAGTTTGAAAACCTGACGTAACGTAACTTATGTTAGCTTTCAAACATAAATAAATACCTACAAAATAAACGTGTGTGAAAAGCTTTGTTTTCACAAAATCATTGATTTCTTGTGTACAATTATGACTCGAGTTACAACGTATAATCGGGTTGCTTTTCGACAGATTGGAATTTGTCATGTCGCGTCGAACAACATCCAATTTAAAATTTGTTGCTTTTCATGTATTTATAGAGCACTCAACGATTCGTTTGGCTTGGCAGGCACATTTTGTCAAAGCAAAGCATCGTTTGTCGCCTTTCATCAATCAATGTATTCACCAAACCATACACAAACATTAATTGCTAGCATCACGTAAAGAATGACTGGTGAGAGGCTATAGTTAATCATGATGACTTTCCGGATCTCCAGACGAACTTTATCCCTGTCTCAACAGGGTAATAATTTGAAGAATGCAGCCGTAGTTAGTGAATGCAAGCAGAATTGTCAAGTATCGTAAAGTTGTAGCTAGGTGACAGCTGGACAGTTTGGTCATGGATGATTCGATGAAGTGGTGCTTCAATGGCTTGAGTTTAACTACGAAAACAAATACAAAGTTAAATCTAAGAAAATAAACTCAACAACTGTGTACTAACAAAACATCGTTTTCGAAAGCGGGGACACGAGAATACAACACCGCACTGCGCATTTTTTTATTTTTACAGTGAAACGAGGGAGAGATGTGAGCGAAAAGGCGTCAAGCATTCACAACCTCATGCATCATCAACGCCTGTTTGCCTTCTTGGTATGCATTCGCACATAAACGCACCGAAAGATGCAATCTTTGAGGCAATTTACGAGCTTGCTATTTTCCCTTTCCCATTCATATGACAATAATGTCGTTTATTACGGAGTGAGCACAGTCATGAATCATGAATTATGTTGTGTATTTTCTTGTGCACTCATCCTGTCTTTGTTAACGGTCCTCCTCTTCCTCGTACGGCCCCCACATGCTATTTTGCTTTTGAGAAAACTTTACAGAGTGACTTGAGTGAAAGGGAATTTATCTGACGGAGCTTTAATCCGAATATTTTATGAAATTGGACGAGACGTCGTTTCCTCCGAGAATTACAAAATATACAGAAGAAAACTCGGGAGAGAAGTCATTTATCGACAAGAAAATACATATCACATATTTTTCTAACTGATATTGATTAGACATGAGCCATAAATTTTCAGGTATGCGATGATTTGGAAAGAAGGACGACAAAAGATGAGATGAGTGTTGCTCAGAATGGGGTACTCTACACAGAATCAAACAAGAAAAAAGACGCATGAGTTTTCCCATTTACGAAAAATAAACCAAGTCAGAAGAGAATTGTCTGCTCCGATTTTCGTTGTTGGCCATGTGTGTGGCAATACTTATTTACAGTAATTAGGTATGTCGGAGGACGAGGAACTACTAAAAATAATACGATTTCGACAAAAAGGTTATTTATTCAGCGTAGTCAATGAGAAGTGAACTCAGTCACTGAGAAAATTGGGTACTGAGTAGTGAGGAAAAGAATGGCGGTAACGTTGTTATCATCGTTCTGTGGAATGAAAACGGGGATGTGGAACGGAATAAAATACCAACTCTCTTTAATCGCTTTTGGTGAAGGTGACTGCAAACGTGTAAACTGAAATAGTAAATATGCTCTATGCTTTTCCTTGATCATACGTATAAATACAGAGGAATACTAAAATTCTTATGTAAGTAGAGATTTGATGGACATCGAGATAATGGTCGTGATAAAAAATAATGGTAATAACAATACCAACAGTTGACTGTAATAATGCCAGTATTGTGCGTTTAGTTGATGCATTCTATTGCTGCCAGAAACAATTAAACGATTTATTATTCTGTTCCATTTCTTGTCCACATCTTATTATCCTTCCTCGCCCGCCAGGTCATGTCTATGTCCACTCGTCGACAAGTTCTCTATACTTTATTTTTGTTCCTCTTCAAATGGAAGTATAATTAAATATAAAAAATATGGATAGTTTTACGATGATGATGGTACGATGAAAATGATAGAGAAGAATGTGGGAACATTTATGGACTTCCACAATTGCACTACCATAATCAAAATGACATGACGGACATGTTTAAGAACTCACTTCAGCCTAGCCTTTTGAAATTACATCTGAAAAGAAGAACAGGGTTACCACTTGAGTCACGTTATCATTTACACAATCTGCATTTCGAACATTTTTGCATCAGAGTTAAAGCTGAGTGAGCGAGAATTGTTACTATATCAATACATAGCAGCTTCTACTAAACTACAAGTCGTCCGTCATCATCATTCCAAATACGTAGACTGAAGAAAAGCATTGTAATTGCTTATTAATCTAATATGTGAGTTCGACCAAAGTGAGGTTGAAACTTAAAAATCTCGTTGAGGTTGATAATCATGAGAATAATTCATTGTCTCGCATAACTCATTTAGGCGAACAGGTGTGGACACGATAGTCCTTAGTTAGCCACTCAGTCTGATTATTATGGGGAAAATGGTGTTTTTTTGTGTAGTCCCGATAAAATATCTTTGTGTGCAGTGGGGCAGCCATGCATAAATAGACAATCATCAACCAACAATGCTTATTAACAATACACGTATTCTTCTTTGAGAACAAGTTCCTCCAGGAATATGTAATATTCCACTTTGTGATTTGATTCCATTTCTTCCATTCAAAGTCCACATTAGCACTATTTCAGAGGATTGCGTGTGAGTAGAGAGGAGTGTTTTGTTGGTGTTTCTGTTTGAAGAGTAATTAAGAAAAATGCCAAATAAAAACTCAGCGTACAAATATAACGATACTGTAAAAAATGTAACCATAGAATAAAAAAGAAACACAGAAATGAGTGAATGTGAGCCAAGGGCTCATTTCATTTCCCTTTTCCCTTTCTCTCCCTTCAGTTCACGTAACCTCACCATTCTCTGACATATCGTATCAGGGTAATAATAATATTTGAGAAAACAACAAATAAATGAGCATATCAACACAGAAAAACGAGAAGAGCCACACATTAATCCTTTCTTGAATATTCCTTTTTTAATAACACCAACCAGGCACATGTATTCATATACACACAAATTCTCTCTCTCTCTGTGTGTGTTGTGTGAGTAAAGTGAGGGTGACGCCCAACTGGTTTTCGCATTCTAAAATAATAGCATTGCATGAGAGTTGCTCACAGCTTGAATTCATTCATTCTTCCACGTTGAAACGAAACGACACTATTCCAAACACTTGATAATGTTAACTGTGGATGTATATTTCTTGGATGAATGCGTTGTTGAGGGGGAAGGCAAACGCTAAGTTTGCTTTGCTAAGGTGATGTATTTAATGAGGAGCGAACCGCCTGGATGAATATCAAAACGTGAATTTGAGACGAGCGAAGTGAATTTTTATTATTTTATTTTTCCTCCTTGAAAAAAGAAACTTTTATTCACTCATCATCGAATTTAGTGAGTAGTCCGTGTATAAAATAATAGAAAACCCGGTTTTAAGAATTCAGGCAACGAAAGCATTTTTTTCTCGATTCGGAATGAATTTGAGAGAAGTGAGGAAGTGAAAAAGTGGAGACTCCACAGTCATTACCAACGCTATACAACTCGAAAGAATCGTGTATATTCCATGTAGGTATTAGGTAATAGTTGAAAAATGCTGAGTTTGGAAAAAATGTGCATGGAAATAAACTGGCGAGCGCACACTACACACAATAAAATTGGAATAACCAACAAAACTGGAGAGGTTCGTCGCAGGAGCGGAAGTCCTTTTTCTTCCATGTAAATACACACACTTCTCGGTGGTTTCGTTGCATGCTATGCCAGCTTTTATTACTAATTTGCCTACCTTGACACGACTTGATTTTTTCGCTCAGTAAAAGATAAAAATGGTAATAAATGACTGCACTCAAACACTTTTAATTACTGCTGTTTAAAGAAGCTATAATTTACCATGATTGCACGATAGCTAGCAAATTTTTTAACTCGTTTCGAAGAAAAAAAAGTAATTTTTGAAGTGAAAATATTTTTAAAATGTATTTATTGATTAGCTAAGGAGGATAATGACAGTAATGATACATTGGGAGTCCATTTAATTACAACGTAGTTTACAAATTTCTCCTGAGTAAGTAGCTGACTTGAGCAGAACGGTTTCGCTAATTCAGTCCCTTTCTAGAGCATGGCTGTTACTTATTCAGAACTCTGCAGTTTCGTGTAAAATACCAGCTTACGGTTGCATCACGTTTTAAAGGAAAAAGTCTAATGAAATACCGAGCAGGTAATTAAATTGTCCTTTTAAGACAAAAGTAGATTGTGCATTAATTATTATTATCCAACTGTGTAGTCACTGGTGCATTCATACAACTGGGCATGCGTTTTGTATATTTCAATAAAATGTATTTCTGTGGTGCTCTAAAGCAAATGCATTATATAAAGTGCATGCATGCAATTAGAATAAATTTGCCTTCGCTTCAAGCTTTTTGATTGACAGTTGTGTGTATGTGGCGGCTCACTCCTTCATTTCTCACAGGCATCATCAATCTATAGGAATTAAAGACATGGTCTTCAGTCTTCACACTTTAATAAGGAAGCCGACAACCTCAAACACACACACTTACATCACATCACACGAGATCAACTTTTAATAACAAGCATTCCTCCTTTCTTTTTTCATGATGAATTGTTGACTCAAACTTTAAACTTGCCATTCAGGTTCAAATCTTCCATGCATTTAATCCCTCTACTGCTTAAAGTGTTAAAATACATTTCGAACCTTAACCAAACCAAACCTAAACGGCTACTGTGCGTGCATCCTTATCCCATTACCATCAACCCATTTAGCTATGCAACTTCTCCTAAATTTAACCTCGGAATCATCATAAATTGTTGCTAAGCACTTGGGACACTTTCGAGTGTTTGCCCTTGAACACAACACCTTGGTCATTTGAAGCAAATGCGGAATTAGAAAGGGGTTGGAATTTAGACAGTTTCGAGAGACAACTGTGATGACGCGCGGTTTTAATACCTCTTAACTTTTCAGTGTCAATCTTAATCATATGATAAATATTATTCCTTCTGGAGGCCTACAGAGTGACACGCAACGAACAAAAGCAATTTGCAGGAGTCTGGAGCAGTTTCGCGAAATGTGTTATTTAGGTCATGCTCACAAAGTGAACGGATATCTGCGCTGTTGTCTATAATTCAAATTGTGGGACGATTTAAGAAGGCAGAAAGTGGCGAAACAAAAGTGATTAATTTAATTTTGCTTGGAAAATGTGACTATATGAAGCAGAAGAGAAGTAGAAAAGCCTTATTGAAAATTAATTAGGTGAGCTAACAATACATGATGTATACTGGAAGAACACTTCAGTATAATTAACGTCAAACCCACTTCATGTAGTCACTTGAGTAAGATATACGCAGCTACTTCATACACGCATATCGACAATTGAAACATCTCATATTTGAATAAACAGTTCAATTGATAAGTAAACAGTGCGACGTAGTTGGATTGAAACTTTAAACAAAAAATTACGTAAATATTCAAATGAGATGAGCGACTCCCGTGTGACTCGTAAGTATAGGTTATAAGTATAGGTAATAAAATATATTTTTTACGAAACAAAGCAACCATTGAAAGTAATCAGGCGACACTTTTGTCATTGATTATGTACTTATTAGGAAACTACAGTTTAGTCATTTTTCGAAAAGCAAACTGAAATATCAAAAATGTTTTTTTTATTCAACAAGAAGAATAAAATCAATTGTGTTGGTCGGTGAAGGTACTGATGATAGAAGATGACGAAGTTTTATTTGCTTGTATGACTTAGCAAAATGCTTAGTAATGGAGAAATGGTGGAAGGAATTATTACCACGGCCGCATTCGATTTATTTTGAAAGCAAATACATACGTGGGTGGTAATTAAATTCATTCATTGAGCGAAAGGAACACACCCACTCACTCTCAATCTAACTATCTGTGGATACGATCGAGGGAAAAAGGAGTTTTCTGGAAAATTGAAAATTAGGGAATGCCGAAAAAGGAAAAAAGAGCAGGAACGGAATGGTGGTAGTGCTTTGCTACGTAGAAGGAGGAGTGATGATTCCTACTGATCCTGCCTGTACTTCAAGCGCTGTCCTCTTATTCATTTACCGTCTCACGCTATAATTAACCATGTACAAGTGCAACCTTTTTCATTCTACGCTTCACTTAATTTTTTCTAATTAATTGAAATGGTGGAGCGAAAACTTTGATCAATTGGTCGTCTTAAATAATTACTTGAATTCGTTGGGCGGCGAACTAATAGAAAAGTGTTACGAATTTGAATTCTCTTTCAAATACTTTTTATTGCCCATTTTATTCCGCTGCGTTGCGTTCTTGCAAAGTAATGTAAAGCCACTAATCAATATTTTCAATATCGTTTCAAGCAGACAAGTAACCTAAAATTATGTATGTTACACAATCTATATTTTTCTTTCCATCCTTTATTCTTTACGCGCGCCATAATATCGAATGGTGTTTTTTACTAAATCGTTTCCTATTCATTTTACGATTTTTCATCAGAATTCGAGCGAGCTATTTCGTCTCGTCGAGTAAAACGACAGGGAGAATCTTGTGCATCCATTCAGAAATGAATTGCAAAAGCACGCGTGTTTAATTCTCGACGACGAGGAGAAAAGGACGAAAAGGAAAGTGAAGAAAGGAGAAGTGGTACACGCCGCGGAACGTTACTAGAAAAGGGACAACACATAAAGTAAATGGCGGTGATGATGATGATGACAATGTGGTATTTATCTAAAGAGCAAAGTCCTCATCCGAGAAAGTGTGAATTTCGTGTAGCTTCCCTGTTACATTATTGCACTGGGTCTTCGTCGTGCTTACTTACGAAGCGAAGGAGCAAACGATGAAATATCACAGGATAATCGAAAAGAAGCAGTCAACGAGGTGGAAAAAGTCAATATTGGGATAAACGGTTTCTCGTAAAGCCAAATGGGATAGGATATATAAATTCCTATTGTAATTGGAATTTTGGGTGTTCACTTTGAGACGCTCCTACTTAGATTCTCCCATAAAAGGATACCGTAAAAAGCAGAGTAAAAGTAAAACCATTCAGCTACTACTACCTCGTCAAATCCATTTTAAGAGGGGAAATCCTATTTTGTCTTTTTTGTCAACCAGCAACATTCACACACTCAACAGTCAGCCAGTCACTTAAAATCTATTGCTTCCTATTACGTGCATCGATCTCAAAAAGTAATAAACTAAAAAACCTTAAATATAAAAGAATTTCAGATAAAGCAGGCTTTAAAATGGCAGGGTGGCCCTTATCCCATTTTAAACTCATGTCAAGAAAGAAAGTCAAATAATGCGCATCGCACGAGATCAGCCATTCCAGTACGAATGAATAAAGATGATGACAAAGTAAAACGCAAATACGGAGAACTTGACGTTGTTAGTACTTAGCTTTTCTATTTCTTTCTCATCACCCAGCACCGCCAGCATCTTTAAGGTTACTGGTTACTTTTTACTGTCGTATAGACTTTTCTCTAGGACATTTGTTAGTAAGTCGTTGCCATTTTCAAGCACACACAATCGGATTAATCAATAATGTACATTCATTCGTCTCCAGCACACACACCAAGAAGGAAGCATTTGTTTAGCGGGAGGAAAATGTAGATAAGCAAAGTATAGGTGTTCCGAGTTTTCTTGTACTTAAATGGAAATCAGTGTATTGAACAAAAGTTGAGAGTGAGAGTGGGACGAGGCTGATACAATCAAGTTTTTATGCTTCTTCCTCCCTATATCTCTCTCTCGTCTCTATACCGGTTCTTGTCGAGTGGGTAGTTTGTGACAAATGATTTTCAAGAGACCATTTTAGCCACTCGACTAAGCATGGAAAATGGGAGTTGCAGTCGCCTTTTGATAGCTCCACTCCATAAACACAAGCTTCCACTCTTGCCGCACGACAAACAACACAAACTTTCATTCGCTCTTTCGCCTGCCTCGACCCAAGAGATACAGCAGATAGATAGACGGTATCATGTAACTTAACAGCCATAAAACTTTATCGCTGCTACCGCCGCATTATTGCTCCTGTGTTACAACAACAACAACAACTGCAACACTACCTAATTTATTGGTTTACCACAAAACACTCTCTGTCCATTTAAGAGGGTAAACACATTTTCCTACCTTAAGTATTATTATTATTTTACGCACCAGTGCAGTGTCACTACACAATATAAGTATTAAGGAAGTATGTTATCTGGAGAAAGAGCGAATTTGTCAAATACACCATGTCCACTCATGCCGCACCTCCGCTTCTCTCCACCACACTGGTATCTTCCTCCTGCAAATTTATTTATCGTACCAAAAATAAACATCACGGTGATTTTTATTGCTCCACAAAATAATACCCGTGTGTAAATTGTTATCTATTTCATATTTTGTTGAAAGAAAATCGTCCTCTTAAATGTTTTTTTTCAATATTAGTTAAATTGAAATATATGTTTATATGCATTAGCTTCCCCGCTTATTTGGTTTGTCAGCAAGGAGATGATGGGAGACTTTCATGTGCTCTCACTTTGGCTTGCATGATCTAGAATAGAAAAAAGCGAAATGAATGAATTTCCTCCCAAATTTCATTTTTTCACTTCACTGCTGCTTTATTATTATTACTAGTCATATTATTGGGTCACCAAAATTGTATAAGTTTACTACTACACGCGTATAAGGATACTCTTTAACAAGTAAGAGTCACGCTTACTTCTGTTCTCTTCACAAAATTATAGTTTAGCGTTCTCTCTCCACTGAACGACTTATTGAAAGCCAGTCATGAATAGTCAATGATTATTTCCAGTTTTCCAGTGCCACTGTGAGCATAATTCTCAGTTCGACTCAACTCAACCCTTTCCTTATAAACATGTTAGAGTGAATGAGATGGAGTGTTTTTGGCGACAAGAGCTACGGAGCTAAAATTAAAATAATAATAATAAAACCGATTATTGGCTTTATTACCACTTGTAAGCTACAGAAGGAAAATACCGCATGCATATTATTATGAACTTCAAGTCGTTTCGGATTAATACACGCATAAGTAGCCGCATCTGTAATTTTGATGTAGCTTCCCTTCTCATTTATTTCTAACCCGACGTACCCGACAAACAACAGAAACTGCCTTTTCCTAAGTAACCTTTTCCCCAATATGTAAAGTACGCACGAGATTAGAATTATTTTACAGCATTCCAGACACTTTAGCTGGGGCAATGATCACACTTTTTTCTTCAAGTGGTTTCTTTCTCTTCTCTCACCTCAGTTCTTATTTTGACGCAATTACACTAAAACTTTCATTCTTTTCAACACCCGAAAACAACAGAAGCGGGTCAGAGCAAAGCAAAAGCACACATTTCTGTAATTTCTAATAACATTGTATTGAGTGAAGAAGTAAAGGATCATAATTTTTTCCATGTCTGGGTTACTGTTAGAGTAACACCGGTTTAGAGTCAAAGCAATGAAAAGCGGCTCCTATTTTTAAAGACGTACATTACATTACAAAGGTAGTATCATATCTGTTAACTGAAGTCGGATGAGTGGATCACAAGAGGAAAAGTGTAATTACAAGTATTAGTGTGCTAAACAGATATGTGTATTAGGTAATGGGTAGCGCTCCTTTTAATACGCTCCTCTTTGCCGGCTCCCACTTTTCCTGATTGAGTGTACAACTTGTGCATCGAGAAAACTACCACACATCACCAGCTTCATAAACAACATCAACAAAGAAGAACGGTGAAGACGAAGCAGCAAGAAAGCCTTTTGCCCTCTTCTAGAGCTCCTGTTCCTTTTTAACCATTATAAATAAGCAATAAATATATAAATATTTTGAATATATACATGGGTAGTTATTTAGTTGGATGATATTAAGCTCTGTACGTTTTATAACAAAGTAGAATCTACAAAAGAGTATGCTAAATGTGAAGGGAGAGGCACACGCGCATTATACTTATTCGTCGGTGAGCGGTTTCCCCCAATTGAAGACTTTACGAAGAAGAAAATCGGCAATTACTTTGCCTTCTTCACGCGACCCTCTCTATATAACGCAGAAGGTTTAAAAAATTGTGCCGACCGAGACTGCATACAAAAGGAGAGATTTTCTCCTTGAATGAACAATCTTCTAACACTATTTTAAAAAGAAATGCCCTTTTGAATTTTCTGGTTATTTCTTCGCGTTCAGTAGAATCAACGATGTGCCATGCCATGTAGCCCATGCGTGCTTAAATGCTACCTTCGGTTCAAGAAGGCGATTAAAAACCGACTTTTCTCTTTTCTTTACCTTTTATAAACACAGGTTGAATGAGTAACAAAATTCCTTGTACGTAGCCCACTTCCTTTTCATTTGTTAATCTCATTTACATCAGATCAACTTGCCAAAGTAGCTTATTAACGCATAGTAAACAAAAATAATTACCTCCCGTCTCATTATTTTAGTATTTTGCGTCAACTTCATTCATTAATGTGACATCATACTTTTACTTTCAAGTTAAACCTGTCAAGGATTCTATTTTTTGTTGGTTGTGGGTGACTTAAGTATGTAGTGATATAGGATTACTATTGTAAATACTTCTTTAAATAAATGAACGAGTGTAAAAATAATGACCGTTGAAACAATGCCACACACAGACGGTCAGAAATGAGCCGCTATAATAATTACTCGCACACATGACCACATCCAATTTAAGCCAGTTAACTACGCTTCAGAGTTTTTCTAACACGAGACTGACTAGATAGACTAGAAGAAACAAGCAAGCACAATGGAATATAAAAACGTATCATTTAAGGGTGATGGTGATACAATATTCAGTGGGGAAGTATGAATTAGGGACTCGGACACGCCATCATCATTATAGTCTTTAGGGTATTACAAAGCAGAATAAAATAATAAATGAGTTGGATAGGACGATCATGACTGTTGTTGCTATAATCAAGACTGACCTTCTCGTCAACGTCACTTTCAATTCCAAATCAACAACACGTGTGACACATTTTTTCCTCGTTTGTGAATCGCATTTAGTTCCAGAGAATGATGTGCACAACAGCCGTGAAATTTTTCGCGGAGAGGAAAAGGAAGACGCTCGAATATTTAATCCTCGTTATTGTTTTGAAGTGTGCAGTTTAGTTGGTAGTAAACAAGGAAAATACAACTCACTTAGCTAATAATAATACATTAGAAAAAAATGTAACACAAAAGTGGATGCACCTAACCATGACATGTGAAACAAAAAATATAAAACTGAAGACGTAATAATGTTAAAATAGCATAACGAACAAAGACCGTCTCTTTTTTAGAAGCATGCCTTTACAAGCTGACAAAATGAGTGTCAGAAAACTCGTCGTTGTTTTAGAACTCTGGTTATGGTTTTTTAGAGCAAGTCTTTCAGATCGACACGATGACGAGCACCGGGTGTACCGTGTAAGCTTACAGTAAACATCACGATCGACAAATTGAGTTTCGAGCTAAGATTTTCACGAAAGGTTTCACTTATGAATGGTAGTCATTGCGCAAAATTTTAGGATGGATGAGCGACAGAATTCTGAGATTTCACCTCGAACATCTTTTATTTCCTTATGGGATTTAACATGGGAAAAATCAATCTAGGACAGGGTTGGTGTTTTTAACATTTTCAATT
>VYYJ01000292.1:0-71659 GCA_021029165.1 Cyphoderus albinus | reverse complement strand
GGAATGAATATAGAAATGAAAAGGAGACGCTTCGTTTTCTTTTTTCACTATGCCCGCACAAGCAACGACTGATACTTTGCCCAAAATCCATAGTGTACATAAGGAAAGACTCGGATCTGGTGGTGTCAGCAATATCTACACATTTCGAACCCATTACAGGCGCCATTAAAGGACGGCACTGAAAAAGTGTGCGTTGCGTTCACCAAAAGTTGGATCAATAGCCATTTTCTTTTTGCGCGATTGCCGACCCAATACCACTTCTGATTATGATCCTCTCCATGTGTCCAGTCTAAGCATCATTATCCGACTACACCGTAATGCAAGATATTAGCCTCGTCATCAACATTATCAAAGATCCATGCGAGTTCTGGCCAAAGTGTATATTTCCCAAACTGCTTCCTTCTTGCTCCTGGCTTATTTATAACTTTCTCCTCCCATTTACAAGTAATTCCCAGAAGGTGGCCACTCTGTAAAACTGTCATTTTCCTGTCAACTATCACATGTCAAAGTGCAAAAAAGAAACGTGGTCCTTCACCACTATCTAGGGAAAAAATACACCAGTGTAGAAACAAAAATTAGAAATGACATTTTACAGGGAAAGAGCAACTTAAAAATACAGTTTACAGTTTCGTGCGGAAGAAAAGTTTTCTCTAGACTTTAAACATATGTACAATAGTACGCGGCATTGCATACCAAATGAGCTGAGTAAATTTTTATCTGATCGCAAAATAATAATAAAAAAGTTTTGTTCGTCTTTCCAACAAAACGAGATTTTTCAAGGTCCTGTCAAACATTGAAGTGTGTAAAAAAGTGATGACAAGGAAGAAAACTTTCTCCTTGTTAAGGAAGGAAGGGAGAACAAAAAACGGATCACACGTGCATCAGACTAAGTATCAGATGAATGAGTCTAAAACAGCTCCGTATAGCACTGCATTGTATGTACTGCATTGAATGAGTGGAATTGACCGGAGACAATTTCTGCTGTTGAAATGATGATGTTGATGATGACCAAAAACTGAAGAAGTGACTACTGTAGACAAAAAAGAGCTATTATTATATATGGGATGGGAGTTGACTGTACCGTAGTGGCGTAGTAATGTGTCACTGCCATCGCGCCATCATCATCATGATATTTCTCCAGCCTGACTCTCTGTGGATGTGGATATACGCGGATGGAGAGAAAACGAGTTTTAAGTGAGTGGAAGCAGACTACTTGTCCTGGCACATCCACACATCTCCACATCCAAAAACACACACATCTTTCTCTCTGTGTGTTTGTTTGAACAAAAGTTACTCGAAAAGAAAAGAACGACAGGAATGACGGCGGCGAAAATGCGTTCTCTTTTATTTCGTGAGATGTGAGCTATACTTTGTACAAAAGACACGAGACGGGTGAAAGTGAAGCGAAAAAGAATATTTTGTTCGTTGACTTTACTATTAATGCTGCTACCAAGTTGGTAGTACCAACTTCCATTCAGTGTTACAGGAACTCGTGTACCCATGAGATATTCCACTGGAGCTTTTTTCCTTTCCTTCTTTCTCTCCTTTTTGCTCTTCTCTTAAAATACAGTAATAAAAGTGGTGTGTCTTGCTATTCGGAAAGCTCTCTGACTCTTTTGTCAGTGGCAGGCAGTTTGCGGAGGAATGTAAAGGAGTCATGGCAGTCGCTTGAAGGAGAGAGTCCACTGCCCCTCAAGATTAATGGGATACTGGAGAAATGGAGAGAGCTTTTGTTTGTGTCGCTACAAGTAGTTTATAAAATTTCTCTCTCTCTCTCCCTGTTTTTCACTCACATCCCTACTTTGTATGTAATTTAGAGCCATGTGGAATGGACGTCGAGCAGCAGATTCTTTGCATGCATACTTTATGATTGTGAAGGAGCCATGATGATCACGATGATGCTGTTGTTGACGATGATGACGATGGTGACCACTTCCAGGAGCAAGCATAGACCTGGGTACAGCATTCGTTGAAAAGGTTTGTAAACAAATATGTAATTTCTAGGCCGCTGCCAGAATCGTAATAATTATACGTTTATCTATTTGACTCATTCATTGATGTAAGCCTACTTAAAACGAAAAGGAACTAGAAAAAGCCGGGGAAGCTTTAAAGTAAAGTTCTTGCTCTTTGCTCGAAGGCGAAGAGTGCGTCTTGGTCTAAAACTCCTTTTACTTTTTACGTTTCCTGCTGCGTGCTCTCCTACTGATAACGTCAAAAAGAAACGAGTTGACAGTAACTTGTTCTCTGATTACTGCACCATGGCACACCGCACCCGGCACGGCACCAGGATATGAAATGCATGTATCCCTATGGAAGAGTCAAGTAATCTATCTTTTTATGAAGAGTAGGGGAAAATGCAGTCGTCTGCCAAGAAGACAGTGTAAAATCGATACTTTTTTCATTTCATCATCCTAGCACGATTTACTAACTCAGCTAAAAATATTCTACACATACTTTCTCAAAAAAATGAAAAAATGCTTCGCATACTGGTATTTACAATGTACAACTGTAATATTTTTCTAGATTACGTCATCAGTTTTTAGTGACTCTTGCCAATCTGGAGAATTTCATGTCTTGTCCGACTCCATCTTTTTTCTTTTTCATTCTCTGAAATGGGAATTTTCCATTTTCTTTGGAACAAAACGCGGGCAGAAGAAAAATGTTAAAGTTACATGTGAAGTATTGCAACTGTACAAAGTATCATAAAAAATTAGAATGGTTTGTCAGCCTTTAGGAGTTGAGTAAGAATAAAATATAACATAGATACGTAAAAGAAATCTCTGTAGCGGATTTTTCTCTCCGTTATCTTCTAGGTAGTTTGTGGAGGATTCATCTGACCGTCAGCCATGAATTCTTAAACGATACAAAAAAACGTCTTACTTCTGCATTATTCCAAAACCCGAAATAATTCATTGAGACGTAGAGAAAAGACTAAACTAACTCTCACATACAAAGCTGCTATGCTCAATATGCAGGCGTATTTTTTACTCCCGGATTTTCGCTCCAGAAAAATGTAGGAGCAGGGCAAGAGGCAGGAGCTGAGCTGCCACCACCTTGGCCGCTTCTCAGTGCACCGAATTTTCTTTCGAAAAGTCCTCACTTGGGACATTTTGTATGAATATATATCCGAACGGTTGACTTGACTGGCGAGGAAACGTGGACACAAGGAAGAAGAAAAGTTTTCTCAACGAAATTATATTTTTGGCATTCGCACCCGCTTTTCATGGTGCAGAAAAGAAAGAGAATTGCTGTGGTGGGAATATCGGGAAAGAAGAGATGAAGATGATGGAGATGATTTCCGCACGGTTGCTCAGCATTCTCTCTTTTATTCCATTTCCAGCATTATCCCTTCAAACTTCGGTGCTATTTTCGACCGTTATTTGTCTCATTTTCGGAGGAGTCCTACCAACGCTCCATATGACATCATTTTCGGATCAAAAGCGAGAAAATTCCCCGGGAAATTCATGCTGGCTTGATCAATAATGCACAGTCTACACTTTGTTCGCTTTAAATATTTCTTTATATAGGCCAATCTGCTCCACTCAATAGGAAAGGTATGGTATACAGAATAAAAGTGTAGATGTGCTCGAGATCCGCAAATCACGATATCCGCTGAGATTTACCTTCACTTCCACCCGAAAATAATAAAAACGTTCTCTTCTTTTTACTCGACTCAGCTCAACTGGCTTGTGCAGTTTGTTTTTAATAGAAAACGAAAAGTAGACACATGGTCAGATGGAAATTGTACTTTATCTTTGCGGATGAGTTGCTTCAACAATCTCCATTCATACGATGTGCTTCTTGTAGCGTAATATAACTGGTTTTGTCAAGATTTTGACCGTGATAAAAATGAGCCTTTGAAAATGGGCTAAGGATGAAGGCACAGTACTTAATTGCCCATTGTTATATCTAATCAAAGTTTTTTTTTCATTTAGCTCATTACAATCGATGGTGGCACAGATTATAGCCAGTTTTGAGTAATAATAATAATATAAAATGGCCCTGCAATATCTTCTCTGGGGTTCAACTTTTACGTTTCTTATACTCCGTTTGCTGCTCGAATCCCATAATTTAAGTTACTCACTTGGAAAAAAATATGAACATGATACGGTTTCTAATGTCGTTTTATTCGAGATCGTCAGGCAAAGAGACATCCATTTTTGTCCACATTGAAGTATTTTCAGTGTAAATATAACATGCTCTTCTTGTCCTACACGATTTTTAAAAGCTGTTCTTTTCTTCTCCTTGAACGACCACATTATCATTCAATTCGGAAAGGAGACGATACAAGTTGATACAAATTGTTTTTCGGAGATGTTCTTTATATCTTTGGAGGGGGAGTTCTAGCACCAGAAGTAGCAGCAGTCGTTTCGTCTCCTCTAACTTAATCTAATCCAGCTCATCTCCAAACAAAAGTAGATGTAGAGTTTCTACAAATTTTCTTTCCCTCTCTTTCTTCACTTTTCTCTTTTATCCTTTGGAATCCGTGTAGAGACATCCCATAGCTAACCACATATGCATAATAATACGAGTAATAGTGTACGGATGGATTATTATGGATCAAGTAGTATACTTGAAGAAAAAAAGTAAGTAAAGAAGAAGTGGGAAGAAAAAGAAAATAGTTAGTTTGTTGTTGTGCAAAAGTAGCAATAGAATTCGTACAATGCGCTTCTTGAGACGTATGTACATTGGGAATAAGGAGAAGAGCCGAAAAAGTAATGAGTTCTCTTCCCAGCTTTCACTTATTTCCTTCTCCAGTTTCTCGAAAAGTGGTCGATTTCTTTTTTCCTCTCTTTCTCTCTATCTTCCTCTTCTCATCTCATTTCTCTCGACGTTCATGTCAAAACCTCTTCCGCCATCACATCACGTCACTTTTCAACTTGGATTTTTTCCTCTCGAACGCTGTCTTTTCTCATTTCGTCTCGTTTCCTTGTTGCGCGACCCGCGTGCCGTCCTTAAGGGAATATGTGGTTGAAAATGCCGATGGGATCGATGGATCCTTTTCCTTGTTTCATTTTCTTTCTCAGACGAAACCCGAGTAAAATGAGCAAACTTAACTCGTTCCATTTGATCGCCAAAGTGAACATGTTGCAATTATTTCCCTCTTATAGAACGCCAATGCTAAAAATTGATTTTTCTCAACCAAAAGTCAATAATATGCTTGCAGGTCTAATTAGAATTCATTTAAACTTTAAAAAAACACTTCGCTATGCGTAAAGAAGCAGATGTTTGGAAAAGTTTCCTGCATGCTGCTTTCACTGCAGTGAAAAAAGCAAACTCTACTTGAATAAAAAGGCAGTTCATTGTCCCTCGTCTTCAGAAACGATAATGGCTTTCGAGGATGTCGTGGAAATCGAACATTTTCTCCCAGTGTCGTCTTCTCCGTCATCCCTACAGCTCACTTGCATACATTACTTTGCTTTTCTTTCGTCAAACCGCGCTTACCATTTCAAATAATGTAAGCCACACACAAGATAAGAGACGAGAAGAGAGCCTCTTTCTCTGAGTGAACACACGCTGTTTTTCGCATCATTTTCAACTCACATCAATAGAGAAACCACAGAATGGAGAGGAGAGAAATTGGAGTGGTGGAAGGAGAGTGTCGGCCTTGCTGTCGTCATATGTGCTCTTTCTCTACCAGATATTATTGACTTGCATTCCCCTTTCTTTTTTGGGAAAGCAGAAAGTATGAGCAGCAAGAGGATGGTGATCGTGATCACGATGACACTTCCATCTTCCCAAGCACGTCGCTCTCCATACATATTCTGGAGGAGAACCTGTCATCTCTAATTTCTCCAGGAAATACAAGCTAGCAAAGTTGAGAGAGTGCGATGTCACCTTTTAGAAGACGCACAGCTTTTCCAGTTGCTCCATTCCCTGCCCACCTCTTGCCAACTACACTCAAAAGCATCCAACTTTCTCTCTTGTTACTTATAACTTGGATTACTTTTTGTCTCTCTAGAGTTTTTTTTGGAGAGACAGCACTGTCTCTTTTCCATTTTTAATGAATATTATTATCGCGGCCATTATTCTACGCAACGCAATCATGTACATTGGAGAAAAACGCCTAGTCGCCATTGCCATCATTACCGTCAATGACAAAAGGTATTACGTGCTGTGTTCTTTATATACATTTTTCTACTCCACTGAACAAACACTAATACATGAAGACAAGAGAAAAAACGATGATGATGATGATGAGAAAGATGAAGTCGATATCAAGTTTGCTTTTCTCCTAGCTACCGCGCCTCTCCGTCTTTTCTTACCTCTCGCTTTAGACCTGCTCCTGCCAGAAAGCCTATTTCCTCTCTCAGACCCTCCTTTTCTCTCCTCCGATATTTTTTGACAAAAGTCAACATCTTAAAGAAAACGGGGTAATATTACATTGTTAAGGATTGACTTGAAGTGGTTTCCCGTGATGGTGGTCGCGTCACATTTTTTCTTTCTTCTTGGTCCATGATATTATTGGATATTATTATTATTGAAGGAAAGGAGCAGCACGACGAGATCATGATGATGACATGATATTATGATCCCCTTTAGTTTGCTTATTCAGCCGCCATGCATGCATGATTGCATGATGCGACGACGATGTTGATGATGATGTCTATGATACCAGTAAAAGTCACCAAAGAACCACAAAGCCATTTTAGCACACAAAAACAAAAAAATGTTTGTACGAATATTTCTCTCTGATGCCTTGTTTGTTTTAGTGGAGAGGAGAAAGGTAAGGGGAAAAAGTGAGAAAGAGATGATGATATGCTGAGGAAGGAAAGCAATGCAATGTAAACTTGGTTATAATCATCCTTCTTATTATTATCATGTAGGAGAGTGAGACTAAGAGAGGAAATGAGGTGGGCGAGCTGGATGGCAATTTACATTTTAATATCGTTCGTTGTGGAGGTTGTAACAGCAGAGGATTTTAGAAAAGTTTGATGCGATAACCTCGGCCATGCACACACGGTCGCACTTCCATTATTATTAGAAAGGGGCTTTTTGTCACTTTGCTTTTACAATATCTACTTACTATGAGATAAAAATGTAAATTGGGATAAAAATGCAATAATAATATTAATGAAAGTATGATATGGATTTTTCAGTGAGCCCGGCCCAGTCCCTCTCGATGAACCGCAACATTTCATTTTTCAGGGCGGATTAACAATGAAGGGAAAGAAGAGCAGATTAGAAATTAAAATATGAAAGAGTGAAAAAGGTAGCATAATGCATGCGTGAGTGGATGCAAGCAGTCTTGGTTGTTTACTCGTGTGGTGAATCGCTGGAGCAAAGGTACCTGAGCGAAATAAAAAATCCTGTAACATTATTTCTACTACGTTTTACCTACTACCTTAGTCACATTTTTACGCTAAACTTTGTATATTATGGTACAGGAACTCATGCATAATATTATTATACACTCGACTCGACTAACAGTCTGCACGCTTGCACACACCTCCACATATTTTACAATCATAATAATGCGGAATAAAATTCTCATGCGATGATTCCGGAAAAATGTATCCTGAAGTCGTGTAGTTACATCTTATTGGCGAGATATTTAGTCTAGATTTCCGGGTGAAAATAATTTTTTCCGGAAATTTTCTTCTTCCAAGCAAACGGATGTTTCCCAGAATAAAAAAAATGAGGCGATCAGGATTGGAACAGAGCGGAGGAAAGACGTCGTAGCAGCATGGCTGTAAGGAATGTGTTAGTGAACGTGTGTTGTAGATGGGATTGGTAAAGTATAGTGAAGTACTTTTCTGTGGAAAAAATCCCAAGGGAGCCACATGCATGAATCCTGACTTTTTTCGCTTTCTCTTAAAAATAGTAAAGTGCTTGTATCTCTGTATTAAACAGCGAGCGTCGTGCTGGTTAGATGTTTTTCTGCATCATTCCGCTGCTACACTTTTTTGTATGGTTGGGCTGTCGTAGTGGAGGAAGTGGATGCTTACATGCATAGAAATTCGGTAAAGCACAACATTTCAGGCAGAGGACAAGCCGCAAACAACGATATTCGTTCGTTGGGATACACAAACACAAAATATGTATTTTGTGTATCTGTATGGTCATGAATCAGGTTAATCTGAACATTTAATGGATTGCACAGAGAAAAGTTCCAAATCTCCAACAGCATCGCCTCGCCAAAACATGAATTGTACAGTTTAGTTTGGAACAACTAGTTTTATGCAAAAGCAGAAGCCGTAGAAAGGAAGCAAGGGACTAAGTAGCAGATGGAGAGAAAAAAGTTTTTTCTTTGCTTACCAAATCGATAAGCTGGGATAACCTCAAGCCGAGTTTGACAAGAACAGTCTCCGTATTATTGGAAACGGGTCGAATGAGACGATTGTAGTTGGAGAGCAGGTCATCGTACAATCTTTTAGCATCGGGATTTCCATGACACGTGGGGTACGCAAGGGACAGGAGCACCAAACTAACGTACATGTAGACCTGAACTGTAGACGACGGCGGATTCCGTTTTCTCTTCGTTCGAGTCAAATAGCTGGGCTGTCTACTTTTCTGGCCAAGTCTTAGCATTCTGGCCGCAGCCACGTCGGCGGTAGCCGCAGCAGATCCCTTTATATAATTTGAAAGACAAGAGAACCAGATGAATCAACAACAAAAGATGCAATAAAAAGTAATTTCTTTTTAATTGGTCCACATTTTGGTGGAAGCTGTAATTGGAGTTTTATGAGTGCGACAACACAAAATCTTGTTTTTCCAGTTTTGTTTGTGAAATGGGTGCACAGCAGGAGCCAAATATGGAGCGGAAGCTGTACAAAATGGGAAAATGTATGTGTTTGGAAGAGATGCGATGCGTGCGGTCCCAGTCCTAATCACAATCTAATTGATTCTCTCACTGTCAAAATGAGGAAATCATCTGTAATGTAATAAAATGGAGAACTAATGCTTCCGATCCCTTACCCGTTTGCTCTTTTTCCGGTGGCACGGCTCGTCCTCATCGTCGTCATCGTCACTTTCAGTCTCTGAGCCCCTACTGCTTCTCCGATACAGTCTGAACAGCGGACGTTGATGATGGTAGTAGTGATGATGATAATGATGATGATGTTGATGTGGATCACAGTCGTCTTCTTTGTCCTCCCTGACCCTCTTCCTTTTCTTCTTGACAGAACTACTGGCGGTGGCAGCGGTCGTCCTAACACTACGTCTTATCGTTAGTACCCCTTTTTGACGAAATTTGCCAGTGCAGAGCTCACAACGAGGAGCGGTAGCGGCAGAGTGGAAGTGCATTTTACCATTATTATTATTATTATTATTATTAGTACCACTCCTATTATAACCTTTTGTTATTCTGCCACTCTGCCGATTGCTACTAGCGCTACAGCTATTGAGAAAGTAGTCCAACAAGACCGGCGGCGGCTGACTACAGTTGGACGACGACAACGACGACGTTGGAGAAGACGACAATTTCTTCCTCTTGTGGAGGAACAAGAGGGACGTTCCCGGAGTCAACATATTTATGCCTTTTTGGAGCTTGTCCAGCAAAAATCTGAGGACAATTCTAACCCAAAAGTAAGAAGAAGAAGGATTTTTTCTCTGCGAAATGAAATGAAAGTTGCTATTTGGGTGATACCGATGATGGTGATGGTCGCGATTGTGATGATACAAAAATGTACTCTTCCAAAAGAATGTATATTTATGGCAGATGTGGTACTTTGTTCACTCGCACTCGGCAGTTATAACGACGCAGCGAAATAGGCAATAATAAAAGTAGAAGAAGGAGATTCTTCCTCTCATTATAGAATGATGATGATCGTCGTTCTCTCCGTCATAATAATGATAACTAAAGATAAAACAGTACAATTGCCAGAAGAAAAAGGGAGCGCACCGAAAGAAGAAGACGTGCAATGATGAGGTTGGCTAATAGGAATACATTCTATGTATATATTACTTCATTATCTCTGTTGAAAAGGAAATTCTGCAAACTTGATTCGTTTCAACTAACAAAATTGTCCCGTTTCTGATTTCCCTGCTTCACTAATGATGATTTCTGCTCAAGTCCCAAAGTAATAAAAATACATACATACAGCAAAGTTAAATTAGTTTACTGACACGATCATATGATCAAGGGGAGAGACGGTTTGTAAAAAGCAATTGTCATCATTTGAACATAATGTTTTATTACTTTACATCAAGAAAACACATGCGCCTTTCCTAAGCTCATCAGAGGCACAAATTCAGTTCACAATTTCTTTCACTTTCACTTGATTTTATAACCGGTCTTTCCAACACTCTCAGAAGCTCATGATCACTATTTTCCGAGAAAAAAGGAAGAAAAAAATATTACGATGAAAAAAGAGGAAAGCTCTACAATTTATTTTTTATCTGAATTTGTTTCTTGTTCCACTTAATCCAGACAGACTGTGCATGTAGAGTGAAGATTTTTTACACACTTTGTTCTTCTGGGACAAGTGAGAGAGAGTGTGCATGCATGCACGAAAACGATAATGCACTCCTCTTCCTCTTCTTCTCCACCATTTTTCCTGATTCTTCTGAAGAACACCAAGAAGCTGGTAAAGTGTATTTGCCGTACCGACTCACTCAACTATACTTTGGACAACTCAATTTTATGGAGGATTTGGGAATAATCATGACTGGAAAAAGATGAAGGTGGATTCCGGTCTTTTTCTTGCTTGTTATTATCTTCTCTTCGTGTCTGATCATATCTGGAACAGAATGAGCGAGGTGCATGCATACCAACTTCTATCATCACTCGGAGCATTGCGTCGGCCTCGACATCATCATATCCCATCCGCATTCCCATTCCTCATTACAGCTTGTTCAATCCTCTCATCATCATCACGAAACAAATGATCGTTGTCGTTGTGTGCAGCGCTTTTTATTATTACTCCACAGTCCATTAAAATGCTTTACTTCTGTTGATATTGCAGCTTAAAAACTTAACACTCAATTTCTCAACTATGTTCCAGGCACATTCACAGCCATCATCCTCGTCATCACTGTACCACTCTTCCACCATTCTCCACAGATCCCATTAATTCATGCAGACAAATAAAACTTTCTCCAAGCCAGGCATAAAAGTTCAGTGGAGGAATGGCGGAACAACTAAGCAAACAGTTCTCCAGGAGCAGCACTGTATCTCGTTCGCCTCTGTGTCTGCTTTCTCCCCATTTCACGAAAATCGAATGTTATACATTATTATTATTATATAAAAAGATGGAAGCACGTTTTTCGCTGGGTGAAATCTATGTGACGACTGTCGGTGTATTCTGTTTCTCCTTCTCATTTATACCAAGTCTAAAAATACATAAATATGTTTCCCTTCAGGAATTCTCCAGGAAGAATTGTTCCTCCGGACAGAATGATGGACATAGAGAAGGAAGAGGGAGGTTTTCTGTTGCACAAGAAAAAAAGCACTCAAACACGGTCAAGGAAAGTGAGCAAGAAAGTTATTACTATTGCCCTTGTAGCCTGATGCCGTGCCGGCACACACCACTACAAAACTCACGAATCTTGTGTGGATGTACAATTATATTTTGTAGCTTTCTCAAACACGGGTAATAATTTTTGGAAGAAAACGTGAAAAAGTTGTGCACTCGTTTATTCCGGGGAAAGAAACGTTTTTTATGTTTCCAGTGCGGTTGTGGCAGAACAACAATAATAACTGACGGAAAAGATGCCCTTTACATTTTTGGTGGAGGCAAAAGTACAAGTGGAGATTCAGAGAAGAAGGAGAATGAAGGATCGATAAAATAGTTGTGGTGGGCAAGTAAAAACTATACACACGTACAATAATAAACGAGTGAGTTTTCACTAGCTTTCTGTTTCACTGGCAAAAATGTTTTCAAGGAGAAAACGAAGAACAACAAAACGTTACGTTTTTGTTATTACTGTCTTCTGAACACAGGGCAATGATGCAATCAACTTAGCATAAAAACTCCGGCGAAACATGTGAGCAGCAGATGAAACAAATTCAACGGGAATTATTTTATGTATATAATGAATGTCTACCTGCTCCACGGTGCTTTAGCTTTGTTTTCAGGTTGACTGGCAAGCGGCACCTGTTTACCTTTAAAACAGACACAATATGACAAACCGTGTGTGTTATAATATAATGAGTTTTTCTCCAGTCACACGGAGGTAACAATGCTGGAACAACGTACGCGAATTGTTGAGAGAGGAGGAAAGGATGACAATGTGGAGAAGCACCCAATCCCGTGCTTTAACGAAGCTGAACTAGTGCCAGTGCTCCTTTTTCAGAAGAGAAAGGAAAAACTGTTCACGAAACCGTGAAAACCGTTATTATTGTTATGTTCCATACACACATACGCAGAGTTATAAGGAGGTATGGGAGCCAGGCGTATTATGTGTACGTTCGAATCTTTGTGAGTCAACTTTTTCTGGAGAGCAGAGCAGGCACAGAGACACACTCACAGACAGTGTTTCTCGTTTCTCGTTGTTGATGCTGCTGCTGAGAAGCCAGAAGAAAGACGAAGGAAGACGAGGAGGAATAAGAGCGGAGCGCACAGCAGCGGCTCTGAATAAAAAAGATATATTAAGACAAACACTGTTTCTGCCTCTGAAAGTGAAGCTAACTGACTAGATGGAAAGTGAATGAAGCTAAAAGCTCTTTCGCTCCCAAAAAATAAAATATTTTTTCTCTCTTTTTGTTAAGATATAGGAAAGAGTCAGGAACTGTTGGCTGGTGTGCTCATGGTTTTGCACAACTGCAGCAAGCAGCAGCAAAAGCAGAAGCAGCATCCTTTGAAAACGAGAAAGAGTTTCTCGTTCGGCTTTTGAACTGAGTGCGACCCTCTTCCCGTTCCTTCCCATGCATTCCAAAGCCGCACTACGGAGAGAACACAGAGGACCCAACTCACATTCCAATCCATTCCTCAGCCCAACAAAAAATATATTCCATCAAAGAACTAAGAGCTTGTTCCTCGTTCACATTTAGTAAACACACATTTTCCCCATTCCCCACCACACATAGCATCGCTTTCTCCTCTCTTTCTCTCTGCGTATTTCACTCAAGTAACGGTTATTGTTGATTTCGCCCCTCTTTTTATCTAGGGGAAGTATTAGACCGCTCAGAATGCATTTAACGCAGGGAAAACATTGTTCCCGTCCACGTGGATAGAAATTACTCTTGCATGTTTCATACTTGATTGATTTTTTCCCTGAAAACTTTAGTCCCTACCCGAATCATTTATTAGTTACACAAGAATAAAAGGCTTTCTAATGACGAGAGTAAACAATAGGGAGGAGGAGGCGGCGTCTTTTGTGTTTTTCCAGGAGTCAATAAAACAGACGACCTTTTCAGGAAACGACCTCAGAAAAACAAATCATGCGAAACAAGATATTGTTATTTTCTAGATTGAAAGCGTCATTTTCGTAAAAAAGTTTTAGCCATTTTCTCTTTCTTGTTCCAACTCCATTCAGAGCTGACTGCTGTTCTCGATGTGATGACTCCCACACCTCCTCCATAATCATGATTATTATCATTCTCACATCACCGGTACGATTATCGTCGATACACAATACTTGTTCTGGTGTGTGGAAAGAATGACTGACAAGCGAAAGGGAACCAAACAAAATCTTCCATAAAATAAAATAGCGAAGAAACGGAAACGACAGCGAGGAACAGAGGAGCAGACTGAGACGCAGAAGACAGCCGAATTTCGCAATAGTGGTGGGAAGAAGGAAAAAGGATGAGATATAAAATAAGATTTTTTTTTGTATTTATATTTTTGAAAAAGAAAAAAAATATAAAAGAGAAGGGATCCACGTCATGCTTGCCATACATTTTTGTCCTTTCATTTCATCCATCCATTCCATTCTGTATACATAGCTCTCGAATAGTAAGTAGTAACTATGTGCTACACTCCTTGCAAGCCTGTTGCCTACATCGTCACTACAAATGAGAAACCATACCACTTGACTACATGTTCAGACATACGTGTAAATATATATTTTTAAAACGAGCAAGTCGTTTACTTTCACTTCCCTCTCTAACGACGTTCCTTTCTTTTTCTCAACTCACACACTCTCGCACTCACACACACATGAGAGTACATGAAGGAATGAGAATTTCAACATCATTGCACGATGACGACGATCACAACGGTGATGCAAGTTTTATTTTTGGAGTGTTCGTTCGGTGGAGAAAATCTGCTAGAGCGAAGGTACCTCAGAAAGGGAAAGTGTAGAGAGAAAATGTGTGTGCACAGGGTACTCTATTCCAAGCCATGTGCCGTCATAGCAGAGCCCACTCAAATTGTCTGTATGCGTACATTTCTTCTCTTTCTCCAGTGTTAGGGTTCCACCCTGCCTAGCCTTCTTCTGTGCACGACACAAAGTCTACAGAAAACTGTTCCAAAAAGAATGTTATTATATTATACTTGTCTACACAATGTATATGTGCTAGGCTTACAGGTTTTCTGGTGGATATATTATAAATGTTGGGTAGTTAGGTACTTTGTTGGAAACCGCATGGAAAGCCAACGAAGCTATACACAGAGTAATATGGGAGCACCACTATGCCACCATTACCAAAAATAGCTCAATGTTTTCTCTGCCCGGCCTTTCTTTTCCATAAGTACACAATGGGAGTGCGAGATAGGTTTGAGAAAGAAAAAGAAGAGACATTATAGCTTATAGCAATATGAGAAATAAGATGATCGTCGTATCGTCAGGGATGCTGCACCAACTTTCTTCTCCGGTGTAGTGTTATATAACTGTGCATACTCACACACGTTCACCCCATAAGATGTGCACTGTTTTAAAGAATGAAAAAAGAGATGAAAAGTTTCTCTCTTCCTATTGCTTTCTGTAATGGTGTATATATTACAAAATATATTGAAGTCTTATTTTTTTGCTGGTGTACAGGCTTGTTAATAGTGTACTCGGCTTGCAATATCGTAATATTACCATTACAGTTTGCTTGCGCCTCTTTCTTTCATGGTAGACTGCCTCTTGCAGAAAAGAGAGCCAGCTCATGACCAGACCAGACTAGAACTGATACGATACACTGTTTTTGTCGTTTTTAAAAAGAATCCTATTTTTCCTGTTGTCCTATTTTTCCATTTTCTCTCGAAGGAGAGCAACATCGAATGTATTGAAAGGCAAAAAACAAAACATGAATACTTTTGCTCGTTGACTTTTGCTGCTGATGACATGTACACGAAACAATATTTATACCTACATTTTTGCAACAAACTTGTTATATAAGCTCAAAAAGTTTCGCGTCCAGCTTTATGCAACACTGCTACAAAGAGACCATCATATGTACCCGTGTCACGTGCATGCTTCCTTAAAACCGTCATCATCTTTTTATTGGTCGTCAACTTCATCGCCAATAATAACGTTCATGCTGACATGCAAACTAGTTATGAACAGAGATGCTACAGCACTATATATTACTTTAAGAGAATCAAAGCAAGGCAAGGAAATGGTCACTGAAATTGTTAGCTCTTTCCAGGAAGTATGTAAACTATATTGTTTTGTAGTTGGCTAGAGTTTTTCATTAAAAGCTCACTTTCAAAAGGCGATAAATCTCATCCAACTTTTGCATGCTTTTTGGCAGTTTACACATTTTTGTGCCATATTAAAAAGCGGGAAGTATAAAAACTTCTTTTTTTTTGTAACTTTTTTGTTTTCAAAAACAATAATAATCTTTGTCTACGCTCCAGGTTTTGTTTAGAGAGGAGCAAAATTGAAAATATAAAGAAGTAGTTTTAGTTGCCCAATAATCCCACAAAATGAGGAAGCAGGTGGGAGTAAAATAGGCACTGAACCGTGCCCACAATGTTTTTTTTATTTCCTGGCCAGCAAATACAAAATCCAGTTCCTGAAAACATTAATCAAGACTTACTTTTTATGTTCAACTTGCTCATGAAAAATAATCCACCTGACAATGGGAAACGACGCTAATTACCTCGTTGCATGAATTGGCATGCCACATAGAGAAAAACTATTTTTGTGTGACTGTGATCACCATCATTATCACCGCCACCGTTACTAGATCGTGTAACCATAGCCTGGTCCAGAGAAATATGATAGGGAAGCAGACCCCATGCTTTGTGTTAGGAACATTCACTTTTATTGTTACAGTTAGGAAAATAAAGCCTGCGGAGACTAATCCATTTTATTTGGTTGACTTTCACTTTGTCCCCGAAATGTATGAATGAATGAATTGTATTCATGAACAGAGGCAGAGGCTTGTTCGCTCCATGAAAATAATAATAGTTTGTAGTAATAGCATTGTAAATGGATTGAATGACGCTCAATGAAGAAATCAGCTGTAATTCTTTGGAGGGCGCTAACGTAACCTCGAGGGAAAATTCACATTCTCAAAGTAAGGAAGCAGCAGTGGCAATAATTCTTCTCCAAAGATGCTAAGTCCGCATAGGGTTCAAATTGAAAGTCAATATGAAAACGAAAGCTTTCTCTCACATTGCTTTCCCAGTCGTTTTCATAAATGATTTATAAGGTGAAACCACAAACTCCAACCTGTGCTCCAGTTACTTTTGCCTTTGTTGGTTAGAAGGCGAAAGTCTTTTGGTGGTCGATCTCCGCTACTGACTAGCAGTCAGTCAAAACAAGAAGCAGACCGGAGCGAGTTTGTCGATTCTTGTTAGAGAAAAGGAAAGGAAGAGAATGAGAGAAAGAGAGGAAGAGAAAGGGAGCTGAGTGTCCCATTGACAAAATACAGAGCAAAGCTGCACGTTTGTATTTTGTAAGGTAATGGGATTATGTGCATGAGACTCAAATGTGGTCATGACGGCTCTTGCTTTGTCCAGGAAAATCAACATTTTTACTTTCTCCTTCCTGCCTCCTCTGAAGCTGATTCGAACACGGAATACATTTCTCTTTTGGGTTCACCTTCACCAGATGAATACAAATGTGTCAAGTCATTTCTCGACTGAATTCCCATTTTCATTCATTTATTTTTCCCTCACTCCCCACAAAGAGTATAAAAATGTTTGCGTTTTCCGTTTCATGTCCAGACAGGAATTCCCTAGATGGAAAAATATATTAAAAAGATAAAATATGCACTTTCCACGAAAGTAAACCGCATCAAGAGTAAAAAATTCGAATGCGGACTCGAGATCGGTGATCAATTCTTGTTCATTCAGTTCAATAAAAAAGAGGTAAATTGAGATGCATGAACGAGTAAACACTTGACGAATGGTTGAACGAGGTAATATTTGGCCTGGCTAATATCAGCAGAATGAATCTACATTTTAAGGGCCGAAAATACCTCACTCTTTTCTCTGAAGGGAAAAGGAGTTCAGCATGATTCATGTGTGGAGGCATGAGTGACTCTGATGTGCGGAGAAAAAGAAGATGATCATTAATCATGTGATTTGGGACGTGGAGCGTGCACACAGTGAGTCAAGTCGGTTGTGAAAATATGATGATGATTACATTTGCGGTGATCGTGGTACACTCACTTTCTTCTATGGGCCTAGAGATTTTCTCCACAGGTTTCCCCGTTAAACTACACATTTTTTCTCCGTTGGGAATTCTCAACCCTTTTTGCCTGTGAAATGAACCAAGTAAAGGGAAAGGTGCGCAAGCTAAAAGAAGTTTCCCCTTTCGTAATTCTGAGCACATTGCCGCATGTACCTTGCTAAAGTGGAAAGAGAAGCGGAGAGGCTAATCATGTATTTAAATATCATGATGGACAATCATCACCATCATTGAGCATGCTAATGAGATGTAAATGAGATTTTTTCTTGGCAGAGAAAAAATATATATTATTTCAGGCTGGGCAATAAATATGTAGATAAGGATCAGTAATGTTCATGCATTATATTCTTTACGATGGGCAATAATAAAAAGCCAATGGAAATGCTCCACTCGGAAATAAATTCGACGTTGGAGTTGTTAATGTTTCCAGAGACATTCCAGAAAATTGAGCTGGAGAGTAGCGCAGAGAAGTTGGCCATTATGCATATTTCGAATTCCTCGCATCGCATCCAAGCTGGGAACAACACTTTTTTCCAGTAAAATGCTTATCGTCCTCATATCATAATAATAATAATAACGGTACACACATTTCCCCCTTTTACTGGAATTGATGATACGATCGGGAGGAGATAAAAATCCAACGTGATCACATTTAATGCAGAAGAATCCCCAAAGAAGAGTTGCAATAACCCTGTCTATCTATGCTCGTGTGTGCTCCTTCTTCTAAAAATATTCCCTAGGCCAAGATATGAAGATACACATATGATAGGATTTTCGTCGTATTCTTCAGTAAACAAATAGATTGATCACCAACCACCATCCGGTGGTGTTTGCTCTGTTTTACCCTGCTTTCAAGCTTTACCTCATTTTTATTTAAAGTTCAAAAATATATTATAATTCGTTCGTATTCGAGAAGAATAAAAATTTATTTTTCTATTAACTCCTCCCGGAAGAAGAAATAGTTAAGAGGAAAAATATTTCACGAAAGTATAAAAAGTCTTTTTCCACTGTATTTCTCCAGACCTGATGTCTCCTCTGGTTGACCTCATCCCGGAATTGAGCAGACCACTTACTTACTACAATGTGCATTACAAAAAATCCTTTTCTTGTGAGTCTATTCCAATATCATGCTCTGTGATATATGCCTAATAAATGGGATTCCATTATTTGTTTGAATTTATAGGAGGAGAATAAAAACCTACAATACAAAAATGTTTTCTCTAGCTTTCTCTCTTTTTTTCACACAACGGTCGCAGTTTCCCTCTCCTTCCTCCCAAAACTTTCTTTTTATCCATCTCTCTCCCCTCTTATCGATATTATAACGCAATACTTGTGTGCGTCGTGTACTCACAATAAAAATAAGGGCTTTAATAGAGGTTAAATATGTGCATAGATTACTGAGGGACTGCTCCTTCTCATGATTTTTTCTGTGTCATTTTTCAACCATGCCAGGATGGAGGTATCAGTGGGAAAAGCACTTTTGCCCATACATTATCATTCAGTTGGAAAGAGAGCAAGGAAAAGACAGAATGAGAAAATTGTAGTTGTAACGGGAGATGTGTATTATTATTATTATGACTATATGGACCCTTTTCTTTCCTAGTCGAGTTTCTTTTTAAGGTCTTCTCTGGGCAATACAAATGTTTTCTGTAATACTTTACAATCATGGCTCTTCATCGTGATCATGCATGCATGCATGCCACCGACATCACCGCCACAACAGCAAATCTTTTATTACTATTGCACAGCAGCAGTCCTACAATGCAATATATTCGTCCAATATAATATTGCAAAACATAAAAAACACAAGTGACATTTACCAAAAAGTTTTACGTGAACAACTTAAATATTTTCCCTGACTTTTCTTTCTTTCAACGATTATTACTGCTTTTCCTGCCTCTCCCAACTACTTTATTTGCATGTATTATTAAACTGTATTTTTATACTGCCTGCTAGATTATTAGAAGTGGAACGCTTGCTCCACTTTCTTGTGACTTTCTTCTTCATTCGTTCCAGAGATAATATAAAAATGCTAAATTGGGTGTCATAAAGGAATAACACTGCTTGGCTTTCCGCTGATGACGCGCATACCTCTCTACTGGAGCGTGTCACTCATTCATCATTTTATTTCGCGGTAGTGAAGAAATGTGAAGGAAAAACTAAGACTGGCTGGAACCTCATTCCAGGGGGAATTATTCAGCAGGCAATAATACACTCACTTAATTCCGTGAGGGAGCTGGCACAAATCAAGTGAAAAATAGTTGTGTTGAGAAGGCGCGCACGGGCAATATAATGATATGGCTATGAAGTGAAAGTTTGGAGAACAGAAAAAAGGAAAATCTGTTGACTTTCTTATGGAAACATCCTTCCCATTCTTTATGACATGATGAAGATCATCATCATCATCATGAACATCGAGATCAGTAAAAAGAGAAGAGGAGGAACGTAGCGGGCTGGAGCGTAGTTTTTAGATTCTTCTCAACAAAAAAAAACTTTCTTGACTTTTCTTCTTTTTATTACTATTATTGTGCGCTCGTTATTCATGCAGATTTTTTATGAGAAACCTGGCCTTATGGAATAGAAAAAGTTTTTTTCTGATCTTTTTCGCAATGGCTCACCGCAGCAGGTATGATATATACACACGCTTTTAGTATGGCTGGCAGAACGAATATGAGACATATTATCTGTATTTGCTCCCTTCCTGTAAATTCCTTTCTTTCCTCTTCCTTTCTGTCCCGTCTCACACAGCATGTTTCACAGTTTTCCCTTTCTCCCGGATGCTCCATAAATTTCAAACAGATCTTGTCATTGGATATCATATCACATACACATCCACGTCCTGGAGAGAAAATTTTCTTTTGTTGATATTATGTGTTTTGAATGCTTGACTGATTTGAAGGGAAAAGTGAAAAGAAGCGTCAGATCTCTTGATTCCTTTTGAGGCGCTCTCTTAAATTTTTAATACACAAAAGTGGACCAGTCATGCTTCAGTTTGAAGTTGGAGACCAGAAAGACAAATTACCACTGACAGAGGTTTCGCCGAGAAATCGGTGAGCATCGCAGTCGTGGTAGTTTCATTGTTTGCCGACCGACGCCAGCTCGGCAGCAAACAGTTTGAAGTGACCACAGGGTGAAAGCCTTACAGCGCATGACCCACTTTCTCAATGTAGACTTTGGCTACGCTACACGGACTCTTTGGTGTCGCCGTTTGTGCTTAGCAATCAACGAGGGGTCAAACAATAAAAAAATTCTTTAAGAAAGCTCTGCCGTTAGAATGATTGTCCTTCATGTAAATTTGTAGAAGTGTCTTTGGCATTATCCAGATGATCATGATGATCCTCATAAAAGTACATTTTTGATGTTATTGCAGGAGCAGTAGAGTACAGTGTTAGACCTACTGACGCAAAAGATGGAGCAAAACGAGAGATGATCTCATTCAAAGACATAGAATACAATTTCCTCGTTGTTCTGAAACATTATAATGGGATAAGGGAATGGCGCCATCATCGTCAGCCTCACCATCATCATGATCATCATCCCAAGAGGACATCCAAATAAAAAGAAATACATAAAAGAGGTGGATTGGTTGGAACGTGATCAGGATGCAATAATAATGCATATCCTGCCCAGCTTTTTGCTTCCATTTGAATTGACGGGGAGGCTTGTCTTAACGATAAGAAGATAGTCAGAGAGATGCCTTATCCACAATGTTCTACTTCCTCCCCATTTTACATTGCTTGCATTATGCAATTTTCACACATACAAATGTGATGTAAAATATTCCATAACAAAAGAAACGAAACAACTGGAAATACATTTTCTGCTTCAAAATACTACACAAAATCCTAAGTACAACAAACTCAATTTAATGTTGTGTTTTCTCCAATATGATTGTGACTTGGGTGCAGCCAGGCGAGAGGATACCGTGCCATTGTTCTGGAAATAGTCCACACAACTTTTTTATCCGGAATAAAATATTTTGCTCGCTCTCTCCTCTTCAGGACGCAACAAGGACCGCCAACCACAAACACATCACACCATGTTCCCTTTCTTGAACGACTGTGCCGAAACAAGAAAAAAGACGACAAAGAATTTTTCTTTTCCGTGTTCCACTTTTCATTTTTTTCTTTCTAATCTGTTTTCCTACCATGAGAAAAAAGAAGCAAATGAAAAGTTGAGTCCACCCCGTAACTTTTTTCACTGAGGAGCTTGTTAGCCAAAGCCACCACGGTGTACCCTGTATTATGCGAACTTTTTAGTTGGCGTGTCTGGAAGCGTGAAAACAAGCTGATCATGGCGATACTTGATGATGAGGATGGTAGGAAGTTCGCTCTCTTTTCATAATACTCCATGATGGCATGTCAAAATATAAAGAGAAAAAGTTTTCACTAAAAGCACAGAGGAGGAGAGCTCTTTTGATTTTGAAAATGTGCAAAATAAAAGTTTGTCTTTGGCAGGTATGAACATAATCAAGAACAGAGTTGGAGGCAAAAACGAAAAGCCTGGTCTTGAAATGCTAAATCAGTCATGAAATACCGACTTCGTTTCTTGCCACAGAACTCGTTTTTTCAGACAGATTTTATTTATTTAAGTGATCATTTCCCCGCAAAATTAGTAGATTTAGTGACTCACATTATTGTGATATTTCCCGCTGGGCAGATTAAACTTGTGCCAACAGATAAATAGACTGAGTGACCGGGAGCTCTAGATCTATTCGTGGTAAAATACATTCATATGAATTGAATGTTTACAACCTGATTTGTGGCTCATTTCATGACTATGTGGAAATGTAAGGGATCTCCAGCTACGTGAGTATTTTATGTCGCGTTTATTGTCATGTCCCTCCACTCATCGGCTATGTGCTCGCGGTGCTTTCGGAAATCCATAGCTTATCAATTCTTTTGAGTATATCTGTGACGGAAATTTATCTTTGTCCTGGACCGCTCCATCCATAATCTACCAAAAATGTATGCTCTACGTGCTCATCAATTTGGATTTGTAGAGCAGCATAATAAGCCAACTTTATGGGAGATCACGTTGTGGCTATCCAGTATTTATTTTGGGGGGACATTTTCAATGTGTCCCATATAAAATCGTAATAATAACGTGATCCCTTCACACTAGAAATGACTCAGACAAAGAGTGGGAGCGAGCCAAGTGGTATTAAGCCTATGAAAAAATTGTCCCAACTAGGCAAAACACAACAATACAGATAGCACACAGTTCAATTTATTGTGTCGTATTTATAGCGCTTTATACTTTTGCTCCTCCATACGATGTTTTGTGTTGGTAAAAAGTTTTATTCAAAAAACAAAGGCGAAAACTTGCCGATTTTCATTTTCCCATTTGGGAATATGCACTCGAAGATCAGGATGGTAGCAGCACATCAAATGATACAAAAAGCAAATCCAAAGTGTTTCCCTCTAAACCTAGCAAACAATATTAAGTGCTATCACTGTAGACCATAATGAGGCAAAAAAATAAAACAAGGTACAAACAACTTATTACCCAAGTAGAGTAAATTATTTACACCTTGCTTTATTGTCTTTGCCTCATTATCGTCTCCGATGATAACACTTAGATTATTTATTCGATGTTAGGTTTAGATAGAAACACTTTGAGCGAATCTCTTGCCAAAATGTTTCCTTTCTCGGTTTTCGTTTTTGTTTCATCCCAAAATACAAGACAAAGTGTCCTATCTTTATGAGTATTTTTTGGAAGCTGGGACATGGAAATGGAATGATATTTCTCTCTACTACAGGGACTTCGAGAGAGAAAGACAAAATTTTGGGAGCAGAGTTTCGGTCTCTTTCACTTTATCCATTCTCCGGAGAGACACAGTCCATTCCATCCATTCATTCATTCATCCATTTTCCCATTATGATTTTATTTCCATTTTGGAAACTTGTTCCAAAAACAGAGAGAAAGATGATATTATTATTATTATTATTATTATTATACGCATGCATAAAGTTGGCCCATTAGGGCCCACTCGCGCTGAAGAGTGAAAAGCAAAATCCTTCGCACATTTACCAGTCAGTCTAAGCTTTACGAAGAGACACACATCAAATTTATTGCAGCCGATGCGTTCCGTTTCCCTCTCTTCACATCGCCGCCTTTTTCCAGGCACTGGAGAGAGGAAATAATATTATGCGGTTGTGTCCTTGTTTTTCTCCACTGGGAACGAACGGGGAGAAAGTGAGAGAATGAATGAATATTTATGCTCGCTTTGCTTATGACGATCATCAGCGTTGGCTGTAGGTGGAAAAAGCAATATGGAAACTGCCATTATTATTGCAGTTAGGTTGTTGGTAGGCAATGTGTGTGAATGGAACGAGTGAGCCATGTTGTCTAACTTAATTTCCTGTTGATGGCAAAACTCTTCCGGGACTCCTTTAAAATGGCATTTAACTTTGGGAACTGAATGGGTAAAGGAACATGTGTGGAACACACACGCTGAGACTCTCAAGTTCCTAGCGACGTGCGAAAAACTCTCAGAAGGGAAAAAAAGTAAAGTCGCACTTTTTATTTTTCGGTTAAATGTTCAGTTTAGAATGTCAAGTCGCTTCTTAAAGTTGGCTGTATAAGAAACATATATAATGTTAATGATGATGATTTGGAGAAACTTACATGGGAAAATGGGAGAACTGCGATGATGATGACAATGCTTGTAATCGTTTCACGTTATCTCTTTTATTTTTGGTGGTCCAGCAATTGCCATCCTCAAGCCTTGTTGGGGAAAGATGAAAATGACAGAGAAACTGTTTCTCTCCCTCCCCCAGCAAGCAGTTCCCATTCCTAACTTGCTTCTTCTCCACAGATTTTGGCCCTTTTTTGCACAATCACTCTCAAAAGTTTTTCTTATGGGACAATAAAATCCAGGCAGTGGGCTTTTTTCTCCAGAAGGAGAGACTCATTGTGTTTCTCTCTGCTTGAGAATGTGTATGTGTGTTTCTGACTGTGAGACAGTGCAATTAAAATTTACGATTGGGTATTCGTCGGAGAAAGTACAAAAATAAATCAAAGGACAACAGTCGTCCTCTCTCCCACTTTTACGTTCTCCAATATCCTTCTTTTCCCTTCGTTTGGCTTCATGGCCTTTTTATTCGCGCCCTGTACTATCCTCTTCAGTAGCAAAAGCGGACTCGTTTACTCGAGTAGACTAAGATCTCAAGCAACACCAGATGTGCAAGTGTGTACTTTTTCACTCCAGGAAAAAATGTAATGAAATGGCTCACATACCCTTGCCCACACATATTTAACTGTGGTTTAGTTACAATAACTGTGCTTAGATTTTACGACTCTCGCAGAGTCTGGAGAAAAGTACACGAGTATTGTTATTATTTTTTCCTTAAGAAAAGACTAGGAAAAAGTAAAAAAATTGAGGAGGAAATTTGTGTATGGGTGTCCAGTAAACCAAACCCCTTCTGCTATGTACCTACCACAATGCTTCTGTTATTGGTTTTATTGGATTTGCCAGAGAATGGTGCTAATTTTTTTCACTCTTGCTGTGAACTCTGTGAACAAGCTAAAGAATATCCAGCGTGCACACTACAGTATTTCCGTTACTTTTGTTCTTTTTTATTTTGCATGAAATTTGTTAGTTTTCTATGACCCGCTGTGCAAGCCTGTATTTTTCATAAAATCGTTCCTTTCTATACTCTCTCACCTTCCATAAATATGGTAAATGACACTTGAAAAGAGATAAAAATTGTCCGCGCGCGTGTGTATGTGCACCACTTTAGCTTGCCGCTGTTCAGAATAATAGGCAGAAATAAGTGGAAATGTATTATGGAGGAGTTTCGTTTAGAATTCTTATTTGGTCTACTTGAAGAAAGCGAGAGAATAAGAAAGATCTACATTGCACTTATATATGTATTTTCTCTCGCTCTGCATTCTCTCACTCCTTTCCCTATGTGCAGATTTTTAAAAGGAATTTATTGAAGAGAAACTGTGAGGAGAATTGTGCTCTTGTTTTCTAGATAAAAGGGTTTAAGATCATAAAATGCACAAGGAGGAAAGATTAGGATGAGAAGGCCCCGATCATGGTGCTATTATTTCACTTGCCCTTAGACGAAAAAATAATCGAACGGACAGAAGGAAGAAAGCTGGAAACACTGGGGAGAAGGACGATGACGATAAAGGTCCTATTGTAGAAAAATACACACACTCACACACATGGACTTGTGTGTGCAATTTCTGTCGAGTTTTTAGGTTTTGGACAGGTTGAGTTATGTGAGAATTATACGAGGAGCTTTACATTTCCTCTTTAGTGTCACTCGAAAAGTCGCAAACCAATGGCAAAGAGCAGCTGGAAAAAAGAAAGTAAAACCGGAACACAGGAAAATGGAAGAAAAAGGTTCTACTTTTCTACCATCTCTTCAGCCAAATAAAAAAGCCTTAAATAGATTGATCTCCGCCCAATGATTTCTATATTTATTTTTTCAGAGACAGACATCCCACGATAAAGTTTTAAATTCTCGAGAAAATGAGCGGTATTTTTTCTATCGTTCCAAAAGATATAAACTATCTTTTTCTTTCTCCTCGTTTTTAGGAATCAAATCTTATTCGAGAACAAAGAAATCAAAGACTGGTCTTATTCAATTGATCTGCTGCAGAGAATGTCAAAGTAGTCAAAAGTACGCATTTGACGCACAAACAAGGTTACAATTTTTCCATTGATCCGGTCTGACTTTTCGTTGGGGATAAATGCCCTGAAAAATTTGAATAAAGGAATAGATCGTTTGAATTTCTTTGACGCCTGGAAAATATAGATCCGTATCGAAATGATAATTTAATCAAATAACCCCTTTGAATCCTATCACATTTTGTCCTAAATTGAGTACAGGAATTCCATCGTCGATATCGTGCTATATTACACATGTAGGTTCTTGCGAGTTTCTCAATAAATTGAAACGTTATTTCCAATGTACAGAGCCATATTTCTTCTGCACAGTGCAGAGGCCTTAATGATACACAATGAGTTTTTCACTTTATACATGACAGACGCGTTTATGAAATCTTTGAAAAGGGTGATTTCGACAGAATAAGCTCAGTTCAGCACGCCGTGACAAGCATCAATTGAAAATACAAAACTACGCGTGGAAAAGACATGGAAGAAAAATTGTAAAAAGGGTTAAAAGAATGATGAGAAGTTCGAACTACGAAGACAACTTGGAGATTTTTTTTATGTTCTATTTGTACACATCTTACTTGACAACATGAAAAGACCGTTTGTTTGCATTGCAAAGCGCCAAGAAAGTACTGGGGAGAGAGAAATAATGGAGTAAACGGAAAAATAGGCACCAACGAAACTTTCTTTCTCTCCACATTCGTGTTTTATGCTCGTACAAGTAAAATATAAGGGAGTAACTACATCTTTGCACACTTCGGGCGTCATACTCAATTCAATCTGTTTATGAAGGAAGAAAGTTGTGCGTGTCTTTTCTGTAAAGTGGGAACAATCAAACTAGATGAAAGTGCAAACTCATAGTGATGGCGATGGTCCGGGAAAGTTTCCAAAGTGGTAATCAGCAAAAAACTCTATATAGAATATATACGTGCACCGTGAAACTTAGCGTGAAAGGAAAGAAGAAAGAAAAGGAAACGACGAAAAAGAAAATTGCCGAAACGCTTAATTTTCCTCATTCGTGAAATATCTTACAAAAGAAAATTTGAAATAAAGAAAAGAAATTTTTATTGACTTGTGAGTCAATGAGTGGATTGAGGGATTCATGATGAACGAAACCATCCGACGTTCATCTTCACCATCAAAGTACGTAGAAAATCGGAGAAGACTGAAGGATTTTCACTCGAGCAAGTTGGAAGAGAGAAAACTTAAATCGTGTGCTCTTTGAGTCATCAACGTTCCACCATTGTCGTCATCATGCAAAAACAAATTTTATAGCCCATAGTCTCTGCTACACAACTCTTTTGCAAGGAAAAGAAAGTGGAATGCAGATAAAAAAGTTACATTTCTGCCGCAGAAATGTAACGCAGAAAGAAATCACGTTCCGTTCGTCTTTTATTTAAATGTAACAGAATATTTGAGAATTGTTTTTTTTTTGTTAAGAGAAAAAGAATATCGTTTCCTTAAATAATCAGCGCAAGACGAGAAAGAGACTTGTTTGCTAACAAATTTAGAATCTAATGCATGATTATATGACTGAAAGTGAAAAGAAAAGTAGAAAAGAAACGGAAAGCAGCTTGCGGAGCGTATCCGATTCCGCTTTTTGCAATTCATTGACGAGTGTGTAAGAAGGGAAAGGCAAGCAAATCAAGAGCAAAATTTATTTAATTTAAGCAACATCGAAACGAAATGAATTAGTGAAAGGAGTTGATGAGTGTGTCTGTCTGCGTTAGACAGTAACCATTTTCTTCTCACCTTCCACAATTCCCTTTTAAAACATTTTTCACAGAAAAAGGCATACGAAATGTGTGATGACGCATTTGTTTACAAAATAGAAAAAGAGTGTTTTGAATGACACAAATTGAGCAGTATTCTCCAAAGTAAACTTATTTCAATTTAGGCAGCTCCGCTTTAGAAAGTAAATCGCTGTGGCCCATCTGCACTAAAAGGAGAAAATGTCCTGGAAAATGCAAGGGATGAAGTGATGGCAATTTTTCTCTTTTCACAAGTAGCTCATAACGCATTAGTTGTTGCTTTCTTTTCCCGCAAAGTCTTTTCATTCTTTAAGTAAATGTATGTACTATTAATACAGCCATTATGGACAGGGTGTGTGGAACAACGAGCGATCTCCATTCCAAGTCGAAGCAAAGGCTGTATTTTAAAAGTTGCGGGGGAGCAGAGGCAGAAGGGAAAGTCGTTATCGTTCTTGCTGTGAACTGACTTTTCAAAGTCGAGTAGCATTGGCGTTAGTGTGTTGGAAAAGTGGGAAGTAAGTTGATATCTCCTTTTTGTGTTCTAGTAGTAGGCTAACCAAACCCCGCCACTGGAAATAAGAGAAAAGTGATAGCGTGGAAATAATTCAATTCCATGAGTAAATTTTACCTCATTAAAACTTGGGGTTTTCTTTCAGGAAAAAATATATTAAAGCTCATGCTCAAATATCGGTAGTAGTGCAGGACAAACATGAACCTTGTTCTTACACTTCAAAATGAGTAATGACAAGCCGGCGGGAAAAAAGCGAAGAGCCGACCAAACTTTCCTCCTGTGCGAGGAAAGTATATCCCAAAATGCTACCTGTGAGGAGGAAGCAGTATAAAAAGTTTAATTTTGGAGAGATCAAATCTATGGGCTCATACATTGTTCGACCACTTAGGGTTCTACTTTCGGCCCACACATCAACCAATATATAATTATTTTATGGCTACCACATTTACCATCCCTCCAGAATTGCACTCTCTCCTCCCTAGAGTTTCGCCTTCATCTTGTCCTACTTTTCCTTTCCTTTTTCCTTTACTCATCGCATTTACAAAGTTTTTCTTCTCCCAGAAAACACCTCTAAAAACCATCCTTGTCTGTGAGAATTTTGTTAGCCCGGAAGCTTACCTATTTTAGAATGTAAATAAATTTCACTCGAATTGCTCGTTGGCTATTTAAAGAAAAATGGCACCACGTATGCACAAATTCAACTACGTTCGCTTTCTCTCTTCTCTGTGTGGTCATTTACGAACCCCTTCACTGCTAAAACAAAAACTATGAGAGTTAAAAATGCGGCACAGCTCGTTTTGTACAGATTCTATGTTGCAACAATGCACTCAGCAATTCACTGCCAAAGTGCCAACTCTAATGACCATTGCTTGCATGCTCTGGCCTTATGGTCTGCTTTCTGCAAGACGCGCTCTACATAGTTGTTGCGCACAGCATTTCATCCAGTTGTGTCGTCCCAGAAAGAAAAGGAGCACAAGGTTTCTTCTCTTCTAAGTGACACAACTCATCCACTTGGAAAATCTATGGTGTGGAATGACATGATGACAAGATTTGTTTCACCCACTAAGGCATTATCTCCCAATTCAGGCATTATCTCCCATTCAACTACATTGGTCTGACTGTTCTAAAAACATCGAGTCGCACTCTACTCTGGAATGCAATCAAGAAGAAAGGGAAAATTGTCCTTCTTAAAATGGTCAAGAAATGATGCGATTTTCTATGCAAATTACGTGCTCCAGAATATCCTTTTCTCGCTCAGTTTGTACAACATTTTATGACATGAGTTTTAGGAAAATCCAATTGTGGCAAAGTCATTCACACATGTAACGGGACACTTAATGAAAATTGAGACGCCTGCACACAGTAAGTTGAACAATGTCTGCACATTCAGGTTAAATTCAGCTGGGAAAATAAATGGCAGCCGTCTGTGCAAAACTGAATGTAACCCACAAAGTAGCTTTCGTCTTTATTTATTCGTGCTCCATTTGAAGAGGCGTCGACGCACCAGTAACAATCCCATTTATCCTTGGCAGTGCATATGACAAGTTTTGTTGTGCTGTGATGTGAGTGACTGCGTCTGCATCTGATAGGGCGAGTGAAAACAAATAATATGGCAAAACTAAAAAGACTTCTCTTTTTGACACTGTATTTATTTTCTGCGGTGACGCTTACTTTTTTGGCAGTAAAACACAATTCCATCTTTCAACCGATATTCTATTAGGATTGCTTTCATTTCTTTAAATAGGAAGTGCCGTAGGAAGTACCGAGTGCTTTCAAAGAATGTTTCCATTCTCTCAGTATTCCACTACAAGAAATAAGAGCACATATCCTAGAAAATGTCAGCCACCATGAACAATTCATGGAAAGATACGTGTTTTTTATCTAATTTTTCTTTGGCAAAGAGAAGACATGAAATCTATCCCCAAATGACATGGTAAAGATGTATGAAATCCATTTTTACACTTCAAAAATAAAAGAGGCTTTCTCTTTGACACGTCTCCATTTTCATGCTGCATTACTTTACTTATGTAAGAAAATCTCCAGCGTTGCTTTCTTTCCTTCTGTTTAGATACACATCTGAAAAGAAGAATGAAGAAAAGGAAAAAGTAGACGCAAAGGTGGTCTCTGCCCCCTTCCTGTCCTGTCACTCTCTCTTTTTTGTTCTCGTTATGCGAAAAAGCGGATATTACTCTCAAACCCAAAAGGTACTTAATGGCTTTCAGTAACACTTAAAAAGCTGTCAAATTTTCGTAATGGAAATAAAACACACTTGTATTTTCCCGACGTCTCTCTCCAGGAAGTAGTAGCCTTTTTCCCCGACCATGAAATACTATCCTAATTACATCTTTTGAGCGATGTATAAGCGGGTGGAAAAGGATTTTAGCTAGGTTGTCAAACTAAACGAAGCTCGAACATCCCTTTCGGAAGCAAAAACAGTCTGTAGCTGACGGTCAGCTGCTGACCGCTGCTTGCTTTCTTCAAGAATGAAGAATTCTCTCCTTTGTTACCTTCTGATCTTACCACTTTCCTCTCACTTTACTAAGGACAAAGTGTAATGAAGGAAGAGTTTTCTGGGTAAAATAAATCAAGAAAGAGCAACAACAGTACAATTCTGCAACAGGAAAAATGATGATGACGATGCAGAATGTAATTTGTGTAAAGGTGAGCCCTGCCAAACTGAACCACCCCAAGCAAGCAAACAGAGATGGAAGAAATAATGAGAATAAAGCAGCTTCTTCTCAGTTGCAGTGATGAGCTAGGCTAAAGTCTTAATACGGAAGGAAGGAGGATTGAGCAACCCCGATTACTTCTCGTCACATCCTCTCCAAGGTTTCTTTTTCTCAAGAGTACGGTCAAAGATGAAAGAAATAAGGGCATGCCTCGCCTTTCTTAGCGTTGATCATTGGTGGTGCCATGAAGATGATCATGACGGTGACAACTCAAGAGTAAGAGTTATTGAGGCACATCCAATTTTCTAGTTTGGTTTATTGGAGTACAACGAAGGAGAAAACGAAATACATACTCAGGTAGTACACAGCTTGTATCTGAGTGTGAGCGGAGAAAGTTAATAGGAGACACTTGAGTCTCCGGGAGAAAAGGAAGAAATCCTTAGTGAGGAAAATTACTTACGGGATGTTGTTGATTCATAGTTGTGGCGCATCCTGTGACTAGGTCTGCTCTCTTTTCTCTGAAGAAATAAGGAAAGTAGAAATTGTTTTTTTTGTGTATGGTTGTAGTTGTACTTATTCAGTGGCCAGGAGAAGGGGCATTTGACCATGTCTCCATACATTTTATTTATTGCAAGAGATATGCTTGGTTTGCTCTTCCCACTCAGAAATAAACCGGACAAGTTATGACATCCGCTCTTCTCCTCTTTACATCCTCTTCTCTCATTCTCGTGGTAATTACAGGTGAATTACTGACAAAAATCCCAGAGAAAAAGTATACCATCATCTTTTCCCATTTTCTTCTGTCAAAGCAAATAAAGAGCGGAATATTAGTTGAAATTGTTTGTGCTGATGTAAATGGATAGATGCATCGAGGCAAAAATTGGAAAACCTGCTGCTCTGCTGCTGGCTGTCTATGTCTCTCCCTGTTTGTTAAATTAGCAACAGTTCCAGGCAGAGTGAAGATGATGAAAAAGAAAGGGAAAATGAAGTGGATAAGTGTATTGCTTACTGTTCCTGTTAGACCGATATATTTCCAGAGATAATGGAAAATGAGGCAGAGAGAAAATGCATCTCTGCCCATCACATTCCATTATTTTAACGAGAAGAAAATAACAAAGACCGAGCGTCACAAAAGCACACCGTTTAGTTTCGGATGAGAAAGGCCACTTGAAAGAAGCTACAAATTACTTGTGAAATAAGTGTGCGTCTATTTTACAGTTGGAAAAGATGTAAACTATCAAGTTTCATAAATGTAGCTTTTGCTCTCTCTTTGGCTCATATTAATTTAGCGTTCCACTCAAACTTAATGCTTCTAATAAAACGGGATTAGGAACGAGCTGCATGTGTATGTGTATTTATTATACGGATGCTTGCATCGCTGCAGATATAAAGTCGAACCATCTTTAACTACTCTCACAGAACATATAAGAATAATTGATGCTGAGAACAAGTGAAGCTCATCAACAAACAGAAAATTTAGTCTGCTTAGCAAGATGAATAGTTTCGGTGGAGAAGGATGGATGGACGGATGTTTTTGTGTGTTTGCAAAAACTTTATAGTACCGCCACCGGAAAATAATTTTCTTCTCAGGGTAAGCATGCATATAAATAAACAAATTTAGTACTTTTGGAAGAAAGTAACAACACAAAATGCAAGTTCTTGTAACGATTCAGGCACTCCGGACGCAGATCTCAGGGAACCTTTTAAACTAATTATTCTCCGGACTCTAAGAAAATATACATGTAGATGTCACTTAAATTTTCTAAATCGATCTCAGACATGTTTGCAAAATGTTGTAAAACACCCAGCGGAAATTTGTCTGTTGAGCAGGAAAACATTACTAGTGTCAAACTATAACTACATGATCTCATGCAAGTATTCAATTTTCCAGGAAAAGGACAAACTCCAACAACAAATGTCATGATTCTTCCCAAAAATACGACAACGCGAAGATGTCCCAACTATTCCAATTACTATAACCATTTTCCAAGCATTCCAGACGTTTTTCAGCGTTAACGCTACCGTATAATCATTAATCTTTGCAAATACGCCATTTCGTTCCCTACTTTGAGCGTTTAAAATTGCGAGCGTATGGTTCGCGTATTTTTTCAAAAGGCATCGTAAATAAATGTAACTTTTCCCTGGAGACCTCCATAAAGCAATGTTAATTTCCAGCAATGAGTTTTTCATGCAGAGCGTCATCATCATCAACCTACATTATTATTCCTCCCCTTCCGGCGAAGCTTGGTAGCTTATTCAATTTCCCATTCACGATGATAAAGAATGAATTGAAGTGTGGTTGATTTATTTCACCTTCTACATCATTCTCCTTTTGGCTTCATCGGAGGAACACTTGCTGCTACCATTCTTGATCACATGCTGAAGCGATAATAGTTCCCATTTAAATGCATGACAAACATTTTTTCGGGTAGGTTATCAATTTTAACCAGTTCGTGCTTTACTCTTTGTAGGTGTGCATGTGTGCTGTGTACATTATGAATGTTAAAAAAGAATCTCGACAGGAGCGGCAGAAGCCTTTGCAGAAATGTTATTTACCTACACACGTTGACTTATACTTCTTTTATCGTTCTGCATGAAAGATACTATTTTATGCGTCTTGCATGTATATTTAAACACAACATATTTTCCCATTTGAAAATTGAAACTGTCAGATTATTGGCTCATGCACGATAAATTATTATTTAAGCCATGAGAAAAGATGAAATAAAACGAACAGACTCCCGAAATGAATATTAGATAATACCAACTAACATTCTTTAGAGCAAGGGGGGAGAGAATAGAAATTGAGATTTGCCTTGAACTGTGAAAGGGAGAAAGCAGCGGTGAAAGTACACAAGCCCCCTTTGCCTTTGAAACATACATAATACGTATTAGTGTGCTATAAGTGAAAGAGCTTGGCTTGGCTTCTTGGCCGGTTTTAGAGTACATTCTACAGTGGCTGATTGTAAGGGGAGAAACGAAGAAGAGAAAAGATCGTCATGGATCATATTTCATTCCTTTTTACCATCTGTAAACACATAATTCACAGTAAATGTCATTACTCCACTCTGTAGGTTTTATTTTCACTATGTACCCTGCTCCGTTACATCAAAGCCAATGCGGTGTAAATATATTACGTGCACAAGAAAATGTTGTCTTTTTTATTTCTTGTGTGAAATCTTGAAAAATGAAGTGAATGTGGCATTTCTACTACTACCATCACCATACCGTGCCCCTATTGCGCCGTAGTTTCCTCACGATGCCACTTCTTTCAAGTTGAAGAAATAACTTGGATCACAGCGATGATAAAAAGAGGAGCAGCAGACTTATAAAATAGAAAATGGACTTGGGTTATACAGTACAAGAAAAGAGTTTCCACTTTCACTCTTAGGGACAGCTCTCAGAGGCTCCGCTGCGCTGCTTTTCTTCTTTTTGAGACGGACTCAGGCTAGCAGTACATTTGATATGCCAAACGCCAAAGTATTTAGCAACATACTGTGGACTAAAAAAATTCAATTGAATATAACTTTTCACCGGCAATTGAGCTGTGCTGATTGCTTCTTGAACGAGGTTTTTGTAAAATTGTCCCTTTTCACCTTATGAGAGACACTTCCTCATTAGGACAAAATATCCGTTAAATTAGGATAATAAATTCAGCAACAGATTCTAAGTTGAAAATTTAACATTTGATTTTCTGAGTGATTTTTATGTTACCCGAATGGGTAAAATCAGCCACTTTGTAGTGTGTAAACAAGGAGGAAACCGTGTACGGACAATGTATTTTAAATTTCTGAACAAATATAATTGTAGATAGATATAAGCCATAAATTATTTAACTGCGTTCACCACTTCTTCTTATATGCTTGACAATTAAGGATTTTAAACTGTATTTTTTAAATTGACATCATCATTAAACTTCATGGATGAAGGTTTACGTAAAGGATTGGAAATTTGCCTTATAAAAACGAAGACCGACAAAATTGCTTCAACCAATCAGAGCCATTCGCTTACCCCAATCAGACAGCTTCGCTTACCCCAATTAGAAAACGAGGCGCAAATTTTTAAATCCTCACAATTAAATTGTGCTGTTTGCACATAAAAAGACGTAAGCATTATCACTCGCAGCTGACTAGTGTCTTTGTTCCTTTGCTCATTGCTTAATCGCACTTCACCCCCAAGTTGGCAGAAACAAGATGGCCGACCTGGTCTCACGAAATTAATACATGTTTTCATGTCCTATACTTTAGTCCATGATTAAACTTAAATGTTCAGTCGAAACTCACAGTTTTTTAAATACACAGTTTGTTTGCGGTTTAAGCAACTCTTGAGTTTGTCTCCCAATTCTAACAACGTGTTCCCTCCTTGTTTTATCTCCTTTGTACTTTTGCTTTCTCCATGTCATAGCCTTTATTGTATCATCATCTTTGTCGTCATCATCGTATCGTGTTGCTTCTCTCGCTGCAGAGAACAAAATCAAATGAGCAATGTAATTTTGGCTTCACTTTAACCCCTCCATGTTAGTGCAGGCCAGGCCGGCCATACGCTTTTGCTTTTTGCTTCAAAGTGGCAGAAATAAAGTAAGACAGATCGAGACGTTCGCTTGAAATAGAAAGGAAGACGAAAAGTAATACAGATTTACTACTCATCTTTCTCCATCCCAAAATTAATTACCGAGTTCAAAAGGGATCAAAAGAGAACTTGTTCTTTATCTGTCTCTTCGTTTCACTTTTCTTCCATCTCTTCTATTTACCTTTTATTTTCTCTTCTTTTCACAACTTCAAATACGGGAAAGTCTTCTTACCTTGTCGATGATGAGGGCCTTTATTCCCTTTTGTGATCCATCCCAACCCAATAATAATAATAGCTGTTTGATGTGCCTGTGTCAGAGGTAGAAACTCATGAGAAAATTTGGTGTTTCCGGTTTCAACTGGAAGCTAAATGAGATGCATGAATTCTACTGGTGAAAACCAATTTGAAACTCTTGTCATCTCTTTGCCCTCTTTCTCTCTATCTTTCTTTCGACTTACATTGGAAATGTGATGCATTTTACAGCGTCATTACTCACATCGTAATAGAAGAAATAAAATGAGTTTTTTTCTACAAAATTGAAGCCAAAAGGGAGAGAAATGTGCTAGACGACTTTGTTGTGCTATATATTTAGGTTTTTTCTCCTGACGACTCACATTTCTTTTTGCTCGTCTTGTTGGTGCATTATATTAAACAGGAGAAAACAAAATAACATAAATAGAGAAGACAACAAAAAAGTAAAAGTAGGAGGACTGAGCGTTGTAAGTAAGCAAGTAAAGTAATAAGATTGGATGATTCGATAAAATGGATGAGAGAAAACAGAGGATGGATGGAATACAGTCTATTTCATTTCATTTTCCTTTTTCTCTTTCTCTGACTTTTTTATATCTACTTTTTTCTCTTTCTATTTATTGTATTAAGTATTTTGTCTTTTAAACAAAGTGTAAGCTTATTCTGTTTCCTTTTCCTTCATCTTTCCTTTCCCTCTATTTTTCCCACGAAATAAAGAGGGCGCAAATGGATTGAATGAACACATGAACACGCATACCCATTACACAGTGAGAGATGAACCGAAATGAAGGAAAGTGACTTTTCCAAAAACATTCCTTTTTCCCTATTCTAAAAATGAGGATTTCACTCAGTTTTCCCATTTTCATTCACTCATTTTTCTGTCCACTATTTTCTAACTTTTAGAATGTAGGGTTCGGGTGATACAGAGAGCAAGGACTGTTTATAGTTAAAATAAACCTAACTAGAAATGACTCATAAAAGTGTATGAAGCTGAATGAAGAATCATAGGAAATGCATAGGCTTTTCTCTTTAAGTATCTTCTTATTTCTTCATGCTCTTTTGACGAATATTTTATTTCCTTCCAAGACATTCGTACTTGTCTCTGCCTTTGAAGAGGAAAGCAGTGGAATTTTCTCTGTTGGTTAGCTCGGTGCCATTTGATTCCCTTTCCTGGTACGACAGAAAAATTTCCCGAAATAAAAGAATTTTCATGCCTGGTCAGTAGGAAAAAGTAAACAAGCAGGTAGAGGGTTCCTCAGATAGGTACATTTCACTCCATGTTCCTTCTCACGTTCCGGTTTTACACCAACTCGAAGAATGGACGGGAGGTCCTTTTGGAATTTATATCGTCTTTCATTTTCCCCTTATGACACCTAAGGGATCCTCTTTCAGCCCATCACTTTACTCTTCTGAATAACAGCAATAATAGTAATAACCAGAAAAGCTAGATCGTTCTTCCCAAAAATAAAACGATGTGAGTTCTGAAAAGTATCCCAGCAGTAATAAGGTTCCACTGCTTCGTTGTTGAGTTGAGTTCCAACAATGATGATGGCACCACTGGTCCACTCGGACCGCAGTGGTCATCATCATCATCATCAGAAAAAATGAAAAAAATTGCTGAGATAAAACCAAGTGGCCCAGTTTGAAGAGTGATACTAACAAGCCCGTCAACATTATTAAATCATACCAGTTCTAGTTCCACCAAACTCCACATCTTCATTTTGGGCCGTGTGTATTATGAAGATGCCTGTCTGTTCATCAGCACTGATAAGGTCATTAAATACATCGTGCATCGTGCTCCATTTTCTTTTTCCATTTCAAACAAAATAAATTCATCCGTACAACAATACATTTTCCCGTCTTCTCGGAGGCTGGGTTGATGAGACGTGACCTTCGAAATAATACTCTCTAGTGAAATGGACCACTTACAAAAAATAACCGCTTTACTACTTTATCACATACAATACAACGTTTCTCGTCTCGTAAAGCTCTACATCGAAATTGTACAGAACAGGGTTGTGTTTTGGAGCCTCAGTGCTGAAAGAGATCTGCGCTGACCTAACTGTTGTGTTGTTCACGGTGTGCACACGGAGCTCCGACTGACTCGGCGTGACACACTGCGGCAAAGTTTTCTACTCTTCTTGGCCAGAAGAAAGTAAGAGAAGTGAGCTCACTCATCAACAGAAGCTTGGTACTCTAATTTAAGGAAATCGAAAACTTTCTTTGCTTTCCCAATACGGAAAGATTTTCCCTCCCAACAACTTTTGCCCGACCCGACTTGTTGTGTGTCGAAATAATGGTGACAGAAGCAGAGAGGTAGGGAGGGAGGAAAGGTATTACCTTACGCAATAATGCATAATAGATACCTTTAGCCGCTTCCATCTCATCTGCCCTCCACCATCATTAGACAACTTTTTTGTCTGATCATGCCGAACAAAAAAAGACAAGAAGCAAGCAAAAAAACTTTCGCTTCATATTTTTTTCTCTTTTCGTTCATGAAACATCCATGAAACCTTTCAAGAATTGGACGTGCAAAAAGAATTTTTTCCTTAGAAATTTCTCAGGTTGACATCTCTTTTGATTGCTTGATCTCCCAGAAAAGTAGGTAAAAAATTGGGCAGAACTTGTCAATTAAAAGAATTAACAATTCTGAATGTCATTGAAAAATAATTCAGGTTCACTCATTTTCCCTGCAATTACTAACCTTACAACCACACCGTTCCACCGCACTAATTAAATTCTCATTGGCGGATTATTGGAGGCACACTACAACTCGGAGTTTAAGGTACAAATTCATTTGCACATGTTCAAACACACGGTTTAATGTACGTAATCTTAACCTTTTCACATCGTATGGGCATAGAAATTGAAGTGCTATTCTCGTTAATGCATGCCATAATAGTGTTCAGTTCCAACGTTCCCTTTTCATAATAAAGGGAGAAAGAATGAGAGCATTCCAGCAGAACAAAATCGTTGTCATCATCCTCCTCTTATTCCTTTTCTCTCTGTTCTCCCTTTTGGCTTTTCTTCTTCTTCCGTTGTCTCCTTGGCTCGTCTTTCTTGATCATTCTGCCTTTGCTATGGGAAAGAACTAAAAGTAGGTACGCCTCAACATTGTTTTGTTGAGCCAGGGCATTCGAGATAGGCCGCGACTGGGAGACGGGAAGAAATACTCCTTTCTTCATTCTCATTTTCGGCTGAATCTTCTCTCTCCACTGCAGCATCGTCATGTTCTTGATGATGATGATAATGGTATTGCTTCCAAAAGATATACATAGACACATACGCCTCAACGTATATCATATAGAAATGTGTGTAAGAGCAGCAAAGAAGAGCACAACACGCAAAATAATAATCCTACACATAACTAAACTATGTGTCTTGTTACTATTTTTCTATTTATAGAGCATTTTGCTTTGGAAAAGTGCTCTCATTTCCCCTTTGTAATAGTAATACTTGCAGCATTACAGACTGGATATGACTTTAGCTGGAGAAAGTAATATACATAAAACGTTGTGTGCGAGTGTGTTTTATTCGACGGTTGTGGGAATGGATGGAGGGAGCAAAGAGAAAGCGAGGCTACGCGTTGCTCGCAGCCAGCTTCTTTCTCTCACATACCGATGCCGATGATGATGTCGACGTTGCTCTGCTTTAGTGGGAAAGCTTTTCTCCACTGTTGCGAGGATATCTCGGGAAAAGAGAGAAGAAACGGAACCCCAACTTGGTTTCATATTTTTATATTATTTTCGAAGCACTCTCCCTTTCCCATTCCCACTTTTCCAGTCTTGCGTACTCTTCAATCGATGTCTGTGTGCCGAGCGGGCTTGATCATCATCTCCAGAAAAAAAGTAAAAGTGAGCGGAGAACCTTTCTCTCTGGCAGAACCAGCATCTTTTTTCTTTTCCCAAACTTTCTCTCCTCTCTCCCTTCTCTTTCCTTTACCAGCTTTTTCAACAGGACGACGACAACGTTTTTAAGGATAAAAAATATCCGTACTTCTTCTTCACTCTGTTCCACTATTTTTCCATTTTACTCACATTGGTATACGTACTCACATGTATTTTTGAGTTAGAGAGTGAGCTTCTATTTTCTCCATATAAACTTTCGTGATCAGCAACCCCAAAACTCCCGTTCTTTCTCCTTCACATCTTCTACAAGTTCGCACGAGCATCAAGCAACCACCACCGTCACCAGCAGAAATGAAAATTTATATTTGGAATATCTACGTACACGGACAACGTACAAACTTGTAAGCAAACCAATATTTTTCGTCGCTCAGTAATATTTTTCTCTCTCCTTCGGAAAGAAAATCATGTTCAGTTTGAATTGTTCCTGTGCTCAGAAAAAATACAAGAGGAAGTAGGAAACATTTCTTTGGAGAAAATACAATATATTATTTTCATTTCCTGACAGAACAGAACTGTGAATAAGTAAAAAGTGGAGTTTTCCCCTTTCCTCTTTTTTTGTTTTTCTCCTCTCCTCTAAAATTTTTTTCTTGGAAATTTTTGGTGAAAGTTAAACAACGAAGACTAGACACGGAACTGGCCTCATAAAAAATCAGGTAAGAGTAAGCAGCTTATTGGCTGCATCTCATTTATTCATGTGACATTTCCAAATTATATATACATGCTACATGATATTTCACGTTTTTTCTTGCATTTGAAATCATTTCCTCTGGTTCGGTGAGGTTTCATAAAATTGACAGGTCCCAGGTGTCCATTTTTCTCGCTTTATTTTTTACCATGTGTCAAATATTGAACAGATTCTATATTGTTTACTGTCACATTCATATAACATCGATAAAACAATACAAGCCAACCAAAATGAACACAATGGTTCAATTGAACAGAATAGGAGTCTATGTTTTTCTCAGATTGAGTCAATTTGATGCTGAAAACTTAAAAAGTGATCAATATCTTGTAAGTGAAAATCAGCTTGGAAATGTAACATCATGAAATGAGGTTTTATCCTGTTCCTTTTCTGTTGTCTCCGTTCCATCAATTTCCTACACAACTTACTAAATCAAACACAAGACTTCGTTCAACGAACATTCATGTGTTCATAAAACACTTCATTCATCGTTTCATTTGAAAAAACCAATTCACCTAAAAACAGAAGGGAAAATGGAAATATGTTAATATTAGTGAGCGATCGAGGAGGGTACAAAACATATCAACAAACGACAAGGGTTAATCTTGTGGCGGATATTTTAGATGGAAGGAAAAGAGACATTGTCGTAAAATGCCCATGATATCGTTATCGTGCATCAGAGCAAAGTCTTAACGAAATCATTGAAGACTTAGGCATATAAATTATATCTGTAATATACGATTACACATATCGTGACACTATCATCATCCGCCCATCTCGATAAAGATGGTTCTTATGTTTTTCTGTCTACTCATTTAACTTAACACACCGACAGCATGATTCTACTGATTCAGCAAGAGGGTACAAATTTTACGTGTAGTTTTATGCGTAATATTTAAGATGTGAAAGCTCCGGGTTTTATATACATCCGTATTACTTAATCTTCCTTCCTTCTTAAAATACATTGAAAGGAGTGAGGCTAAATGGCACACCTACCAGATTATGTAGAACGTTTCCTCCCATTTTACTTCCTTTTAGTAGGTACACACGCGAGAAAAATGTTTGAAAGCAAAGATATAATCCCTTCGAGCGATTTCGCTTGACTACATTATTTTGAGTTTTCATTATTAAAACAAAGGAATGAAGTCAATGATATCTTTTTTCTTTGTTTTCTTAAGATGACGTGTTGATGACGTTAAAAAAGTTTTATATAAAAAAGAAAATGAGTTGGTGAAAATAAAACAATAGAATTGTGAAATTCTCTAACAACTTTTATTTCTCGTGAAATATTTAGTTGCCAAAAGCAAAAAAACGTTATCTCATTCTTATTTTTTTATTATAGAGTGGCGTGACACATGCAAGCGCACACATTAAAAAAATGAAATCTGTCAACTGTTTACTTTGGCTTTTCAGGAGATATTGAAATGCATGAAAATAAAAATGAAAAATAACATTTTTCCGTGCAGTCAAGAACCCGTGAAGAGGGTAAAGGTAGGAAAAGTATTAAAAAGAAAATTATGTTTTTGTATACTTTTTTTAGAATGTTTCCTTCTCAGGAGCATGTCACCATCTCTGTTTTCAAGAACGGGTTATGTTCGCTTTGATTCGTTATTTGCCTTTCGAAATGTTTTGAAAATATCATAAACCAACAAGAAAGGTTATGTTTGTGGGCTACCTAAACGTGCCCTTGTTACAGCATTCTTACATTCTTACGAAATAGGTACATCGCAATACACATTATATCACCTACATTTAGATTGTTTTATAGGAGGAAAGTTATGGTGCCTACGTTAAAGTAAAAGCTGCACCAGTGCTTTCCCTGTTTCGTCCCATTTCTCACTCTAAAATATATTTCTCCCTGGCTGGAAGCCAAATGTCTTTCAGAGATTTTTTCCTTCGCTTTTCTTTTCTTCGTCTCTGCTGGAGATATGCTCAATGTAGAGGCATTTGTATATTTTTCATTGCTTGGATGCACCATCAGCACAGCGTAGTTATTTTCTTGTCCCGGGTAATGCTGTAACACAACACAGAAACAATGCACGGATGTATTCAGAAAGGAAGAAATGCAAGTAAAAGAAGAGATAGGAGATGTTAGATTTTTAGTCGTACCCAACCAACCGTACAATAAAAAATTGTTTGGTTTTTCCTTCGACTACTTTTCCTGTATCCCTTTTTTGGCAGAGGATTGGGAAACGGAACGACAATGGCCACCAATGCTACCAAAGCAAATAAATATAAGTGTATATCCAGACATAGAATGAGTTCTGTGCTAGAGATATTGTGTCATTGTTTGTTCTAGGAGATGGAAATGGTTGGAATCAAGCACTCGTGAATTTGGATACGATTTGCCATTACGAATAGATAGGGAATGCCGTATGTGTAAAATTGATGATGATGATGATGATATTATCCTTCCATAATAATGGGAAGTGAAAATTACCACACCGAGCCAACCTCAAGTCTCGCCGCATTTACTCCGCTACTACATTGACATTGGCTAGTTTATTGCTGCCTAATTTTGGAGCATTTGCATTTAAAAATCCGTCTCTATGTGCCGCAATTTGCTCGCTATCTCATTATTTAATATCATCTGTTGACTTCTGGCATTCACACATGCCAGATAAATTTTTTGGAATGTGCTCAGCTAATTTAACAGCATTCCGACACGCGCATATTTTTTAGTTCCAGTTGACAAGCGAAACAAAAATCTCACCGCACCACACCAATAATCATGATAAAAAAGTGAAAGCTGGAAAATGTGGGTGCCTCTGTCTTTTATCTTAAATGTTTGTTGTTGCTTTTGCTGTTGCTTTTTATTACTTCATCACCATTTTAGAGGGATTCACAACGGAGGTGGTTCTGATCCTAGTGAAAATTTGTTGATATCACATTGGCACGAAAGGTCTCATAGGTTAATATATTACATTACATTACACTGTTATGATGATGAACACTCGCGATACAAATCACGCTCTATTAATCCCTTCCATTCCAGGAGAAAATATTCAGGGAAGATTGTGGTATGTTGTAGTACGAACACCCCATTAGTTGCAGCAGACTTTGTAAGACTACGTACATGCAACTTACAGCTGTCACTATTAAAGTGAAAGTGCGCTTTTACATGAAATTGAACTCCGTTAGAGAAAGCAGCTACCAAACGAATAATGATGTTCATCGACCATCATCGACCTTTTCCCTTTCAAATGGAAATGGATACAAATATGTATAGAAATAATAAAAATAAAAATAATAATAATAACGGTAATAATCGTAATGTGGAGTATTCATAAGCGATTGGCCTTTTGTGCAACACGTATCATATAAGTAAAGTTGCTGTTGTGCATACAACAAGGGAAACGGAAAAGATTGATCGTTATTTTCTTCTGCAACACTGCCTGTGAATGTTTGGTGTAGTGAATGGTCCTGTACTGCTTGACTATGGAGTAGCTGCCAAAATAATAATAATAATGCACATAGAGGAAGAGCGTTTAAAAGGCTAATGCTTCAGCTGTTTCCTTACTCTTCCCCACATGCAAGAAAAGGCGTCTAATACCTTTATGTAGTTAGAAAATTTCATACTCGCTCGCTTTGTTGTAGGGAAAGGAAATTATTATGCAATTTTGGCATCAAAAATGGTACCGTCAGAGTAAGCAGTCTGTTGTTGATTTCGTTCTAAGCAATAAAAAATAAATAATTTGTTACAATAATTTCTGTACACATTATGGGTGACGCTGACGCAAAACTTGACTTGTGAAAATGTATTCCTTTTCATGTCTGAATACGAGAGATTTACGATGCGGCCAGTTGTTTTCCTCCGTCCACGACGAGAAGCAAATTATCCTCCGTGTTGTGTGTCTCTGCCACTTCTTCCGCTTGCGAGCTTAATTGAATGGTGACGAGAGTGTGACGGAGAAGAGAAAGAAAACCTCGAGATGAAAAGGCTGACTGAAATTGAGCTGAGCATCCCAAATTTTATGATTCTTTCTCACCGTTTTATTATTGGATTTATTAATGCTGAGTCACAAAGTTTCGTGGAATGGGGTGGATGGGCTACACTAAAGTATTTTAATTGTTTTTCCTCTGATGAGGACAAAGTGATGTGAAAGACAGAGACACAAACAATTCAGAATAGTTTACTGCCTATTAAAAAATCTCTTCTCGCATGTCAGCCCACGAGTTCATAGAGAATGTTACATTATTGTGCCAGAGGGCTTTCCTGCTCTTCTTTCCATCTCTACGGCACTATAATGCGGACACAACTCTTGTGTCAGATTTCCCTCTAACGTTTAGCGTCCCGCTTCGCAGCCAGAAAATAAATGGGAAAAGTAGAAGTCAGGGAGAAACTCAATTAATCAGGGATGACATGACACGGAGACTGGGTGCTTCTTGTATGTACACTTTACACATTGAGCACATGAGAAAACCCCAAAACCGATTTCAGCAGCAAACTACTACACATTTTTACAGTCTGCTTTTACCGCGATGACTTTTACACGTATCTTAGGTGCACTTTTATACCGGTTATTTGATGTGAACAAAGAGTAATTTAGAAAGGTAAAATCTCATTGATTTTTTTTCTGGAGAGCCATTTTTCCACTTGACATCGGCCTTTTCACTTTTTAACCGTTCGGTGTGACTAAATGTGTGTTCATTCTTTTCAGATGAAAGCAATTGTACCACAGCTACTTCATCATCATCATTAAAAATATCATCGATATTTTATTTCTCTATGCCTTTTCCATTTTTGTTTCACATGCCGAAAATTTGTCAGGCTTTCCTCTTATGAATGTGTTTTAGTTACAGGGGATTAAATGAAGTAGTGAAAAAAGTGTGAGCAGAGAGAAGGAGAGTGTGGTAAAAACTCGAACGATTTGGAAAAGTGAGGAAGGGGAGTATCACTTAATCAGGCTATTGATCCGACCTACTTTACTGGGAGAAAGTCCTCCCACTCGATCCTCTTCTCTTGAACCATAGTCACAGGGAAAGGGAAAAAAATCTCTTTCTGTCTCAAACACAGGCTCACCCAGTTGGTTCACATTATTTTTGAAACAAGGAGAAAGGAAAATTTTGTGCAGTATATTCAGCGTCTCCCTTGTCTTCCCTTTTTCTCTGCATTAAATTACCAATAATATATAGTGCTGAAAAACACCGAGAACATGAGTTTAAGTCTGAAGAGAGAACAAATTGTATTCATTCCTTTTTCCAGCGTGAAACACAGCTGCATAGACATCTGGAATATTTTAGGAGTGCTGCTTTCGCATTTTTCTTAGCTCATTTCCATTTTACTTCGCAACTTGTGCTTCCCTTCGCAACTTTATTTCACCATCCGTTCTATTTTTAGCTACTTAATGTTCTCGAATCGCTCACTGATGACGGTAGATTAATGGCAATATATTAATTTTTCTTGGGAATAATTTGAAAAAAATAAAATCTCCAGAAAACAACTCTTGAAGGCTTGGTGGATGGGAAATTGCATCATATTAACCGTTTCTTAAACACATTTATTCAAAAATAAATGTACACTTCACAAAATGGGGAACCAAGGAAAGAGCCATTAACTTCATTCAACAATGTCTTAAATTCTCTTTGATGTGGGAACTTATGGTGGATTTTATTGTGAAATGCAGTTACTTAATATTGCCACATAGACAATTCCTTAAATATATCCACTTCAAGTCAGTAATACTCAGAAACCCCATTTCACATTTTTAAATCCAGGAAACCCAATTTTATTACTTTCTGCTCACTTTGTCTGTGTTCTCCGCTGGAGTTGATGAGCATGCACAACTACACGAGCTGAAGTTAAATTCCCCCTTTGTTTATTCTGTAAACAAAATCTTCGAAGAAAAACTTTTTCTCAAAGTAAGGTAAAATAAAAGTTGAAGTTGCATATACTATGTGATACCTTATTATTTTTTATTCCTTTCCCAAGCCAAACCACCTTTTTCGCTGGATTTTATTTTGACTGGAAAATTCCCAGGAGAAAGAGGAAGGGAAAAAGAAAAAAGTTTGTGTGTATCTTCGTTTATCGCTTGTGTTTGGTGGATTGTATCGATGTCGTTTTTCGTCTTCCATTTCCCCGTGCACAAAACAGCTTCACGTTTGAACACAAGAGACAGAGTCTGGTACAACGAATCTCTCGAGTCGAGAGAGGTAAATGGGAACGTGTGATCAATCACGATATGTTACTGCATTATCCTTTCTGTTAGTTTTACAACACGCTAAAATTTATGCTCATTCAAACGAATCGAAACATTGTTTCCCTTCTACTTTTGTTTAAAGTCATTTTCGTTTTGGCAGCTTTCCTACTCTCTTGTAGCATTATTGCTCCATGTTGTGCTCGCAACATGAAAAGTTGTGCAAAGACATTCACAAAAGAAGAGTTATGCAGGTTGTAGGTACATTCTTTTGAAAAAAGGATAAATAATTAATTAGGTGACGCTGGGGAGTCTTCTCATTTACTATTTACTCTTACACAGCGTCTATAGCGCCACCAACATAGAGTAAGAGTCTCACCCTTCTGACATACTCAATCCAGAGAAAGGAAAAACGAAACAATAAAACGAAGCGAAATAAATTAAATGGCTTCAGTTTGGAAGAAAGACAAGGAATCACCTTAATCAAACATTCACGCAATGTGAAATGTTCCCTGCAACATGACTGTGTAACAAGATGGGGGAAAATGGAGGTTGCTCGAATGCACTCTAGATTCGCATTCGAAGAATATGTGAGAGTGATGTTTGCTTATTTAAAGTGTAGCGTCTCAGATTTTTCCTCTGAGAGAAAATAAGGTGCCATGAATTTTAATTAACAACTTCTTCCCATTCCAACACTTTCCTATTCTTCGTATTTTTCAGTCAAAAGTTTTTTTATCCAATTAAAGTTGCGTGCTATCTCTTTTATTATTTTTTCCAGACAAGGATAATAATAATATGCCCTTCAAGATTAAGAAGAGCGCAATGCTGTTGCCGTTGATGCTGAGCGAAGAAAGTCGCCCGGTGCCGCATCTTCCCTTTTTTGTTGCAGACGTTTTCTAATGAGATTGGCATAGAAGTGACCGACAGCGGACGGGACATGGATTGGTGCACTCAACTCTCCCAAAAGACTTTGAGAATGATGGTGTTATGGTTGGCTCTCATTCTTGGTGGCTTCACAAATGTGCCCACTGGGATCTACGGGAATCCGGATGGTACTGTTTTTGTATTAATTTCTTTCAGATTGATTTGCTTTTGCAAAGCTTGTGTAACTTGTAGGTAGCTTAGATCATATTGCTAGTTTGGTTCCGTAGCCTTAAATTTGTAGACTAATATCAGTAATAAAATAATGAAATAGGATACAAAACATGAATTTCTGAATTTCACATTTTTTGTTTTCTAACCGGTTTATTTAGCCAAGAGACTGTACGATGATCTCCTCAGTAATTACAACAGACTCATCCGTCCCGTTGGAAATAATTCGGATAGGTTGACTGTCAAGCTGGGATTGAAACTGTCACAACTCATTGACGTGGTAAGATAATCATTCACTCAGAAAAAATTGAGTAGATGTGTACTTGAATGAAAATGTAGAGTGTTAGTAGAGGTAACTAATCATCCGCTCTTTTCACTCAAAAATTTCTTTTTCACACGAACAAAAGCAATAAAAATGTTCTCCTCTTCTACCATTCTGCTTCTCAATGAAAGCAACCTGAAGAGTGTAAGAAATTGTGGCCATTTTCTGTACGTGTGGCCACTTTACCAATAAAAACGACGCTTCCCTTTTCTACTTGACTTGTATTTTCTCTATTTATGGGCGAGCATTTGGTGTAAAAAATTTATCAGGGAATAAAAGGCTCCCCTTCTGCTTCCATGCCCTGCTTACAAATGACAAGAAAGCATGGGATACTTTCAAATGGGCAATGGAAGGGTTACTAAGACCGCAAATGGAATACCTTTGAGTGTTTCGCTAGTCGTATCGATTTTTCCTCCTTCATCACAGACAATGCAATGAAAGAAAAAAAGTGAAGTCATCCCCAGAAAAAATGTGCCTTTCACTTCCTCCACCTGAAAACTTGGCTTCCACCACGGCCACTCATAATTTTGACAAAGATGAAAATGAAATGGTCAGAGTGTGGAGTGGAGATGCACAGAGGATAAGTGTAATGTGTATTAATAAGCAGACAGGAGTGGTGCTACATTCTCTGGAGTATTGTGCGCTCTACACACTACAGTAATATTAAAGTACCTCCAGGGAACTCAAAGATTCTGCACCAATTCGTGTGATGCTAAGAGAGTGTATATTTATTTACTCGCTCTGCACACCACTTTCGAAGTATGTCCGTGTAGCTGTGCTAGAGAAAACTTTTAAGAACATTACTAGCTTTGGAAGAAAATGAAGAGCGAGGGTCGGGCCCGAAAAAATAAATAGTAACTTTCTACACAGCGAGAAAGTTGTAGAAAAGGAAAATCTAATAAGCGTCTTAGTTATTAGTAAGCTTTCCTTCTCTGGGTCTTTTATCTATTAAACTACTCGTGTAGAAGCACGAGCAGAGTAGGTCGGTATTAGCAGATTTAACATAGATTGCAGCACAAGGATGACTGGAGAAAATGGCCTGGAGAAAAGTGCACACTGGAGAATAAAGAGGAGCATGTATAATAATAATAATAATAATTAATGTTTATACGGATGATTATGTCCGTCCTTTTATATCCAGAGTGCTCATCGTCACGCTTTCTTTTGTTTTCGACTACAAAGAAAATTACTATATTTGGAGAAGAACGTAATTAGCAGTGAAAATCTGTGAAGGATAATAATATAAAACACTACTCTCTTTATGTGTGCTCATTTAAATCGAATAGTCTCTTCCCTTTGATTTTTGTTGGCTGAGTTAGTGAATGACACGATATTGAGTCGAGTAGGCGCAGACGTGACAAATCCGCTTATTATTATTTCGCTGCTTTGCCTTTCCATCTACTTGAAGATGTATGTGCCTAATCCGGTACAAGAAGTACTCATAAATGACAAAAAAATCCAATTCTCAGAGACCAATGCTGAGCAGATCGAAATAAATAATCGGATTTAGATGTACTAGGTAGCTATCTAGTGACTACGCTTGTACGTCTTGAAGTAGAGGAAAGGAAAACTCTTTGAAGCTAGCAAATATACTAGGAAAGTCAGTGTAGTCTGTGGTAAGTACAGTAAGAAACAAACCGCAAGAAAAAGCAGCACCTTTTCGTTTTGGTGTGCACTCTAAAAGTATCCATATGATATTGAAGACGAGGGTATTATATTATTATGATAAAGTAAATAAAATGTACATGAGTTTTATTACTGGACCAGCTCCAGTGCAGGAGAAAATCATGATGATCAAATACACAGCCAGCGAGCAAGAAGAAAGCACTAAACACTTCTCTTTCTTTATTGACTGGATCCAAGAAAGCAGGAGAGAGGCAACAGCGGAGCAGTTGTTGTGGTGCATCTGACGATGAGCATCGCGATTATGTTGTCCCCCCTTTCCTTCATTTTCTCCGGGAACGACATTATATTTATATAGTAGAAGCAATAATATAATAATTGTGGAAGTAGGAAAGCATAAAGTTTAGGACGGATTCTTCCCTTCTTTTATAATGTACTGTTTAATCCGTAATTGACTGTAAAGAATGAGGCTTGGGAAAGCACAAGAGATATGATTCAAGCAAGACAGGAAGGAACCAAAGGAATTTGCTTGCTTTTTAAAAGCCGAAATGAAAGGAAGGAAGCAAGGAATAAGTTGAGCTAAAAAAGAAAAAGAAATCTAAAATAAAGTTTTCAAATGGAAATTATGAATAGTTTTCACTACAATAGAAATTAGTGTAAATGTATAGTTAGCAGACAGTTATTTATGCTAGGGGAAAACGGAAAGACGTGCTCTTTTCCAGCTAGTACAAATGAGGTTGTGGGTGTTCCACTGTGCATACAATCTGATATGCACAATCAAAGAGTCACTTCCTCAGATTGTAATAGCCTCACGGACACAAGAAGCAAGATCGGGAGCTAAAAAATGAAAGAAAGAAATTGTTGGCCACTTGCCACATATCATAGCTACCATTGCCATATCATGAATGAGTACACATAGCAAATTGTATTTCACATGAGCATTTCATTATACGTTTCAGGGAGGAGACACCAAATACATTTGAAAATAGTAGCGTAATAATATTTTTATTCATGTCGAAAAGAGTAGAAAAATGGCAGAGCACACTCTAAACTGCTTATCTTCCCTCTCATCGTCATCGTGTTTTTGTCCACGTCCAAAAATCTAGCCCACTGAACGATGCCCACACACGTTTCCCTATCCTTACAGCTAGCCAAAAAGCCTTATCATTTGGCGAAAAAGTTTTTTTTTTGGAACAGAGTTTGGATATTATGTATTATTTTATGAGAATAAGGGTGAAATGTCCAAAATGACAAAATTATGCAAGCTTGCAGCTGAATATTGCACTGGGCTTAGGAAGGAGACAATTGTAGCAATCTTTAGCCATGATTCCTTTCCGAGCTTAGTCACAATAATACACTTAAGAAGGGCACTGGAAAGAACCATTTCTAGCATTTGTAGTGATGAAAATGATTACCGTGGAGGCTATATGCATGACTACTGACAGTGAGAGCAATATGCACTGGAGAGTACTGGAGTATTAACGAATGAGTGAAAGAGAGACGACAGTCAACTTGACAAATTCGCTCTCTCCCTTCTCTCTGTCTCAGTTTCTCTCCGGGTTGGAAATCCTTTTCTCTTTTCAGCTCAAGAGTGGCCTTGATGATGACTTAAGTAGCGTAATTCGTTTCTATTCGAAAACATTTCGCAACATATTTTAGCGTTCGCTCTCGACCCAACTATAGAGCAACACGCCGGATACATTTGCCTTCTCGCAGACTGGCGAACTTTTGGAAATGGGTTTGTACAGAACGCGCCGATATTATTGTGATTACTCTTCTGACAAAAAATAAACTGGAAAGAGAGTGTTTTCTCAGTTGGAATGAGAAGAGTATGAAGAGGAGAGTGTGTGCCATGCCACGATGATGATGCGTTTTACGTAAATGTATGACATGTATGCCCCATTTACCGTCTTCCTGTTTTGTAGCCAGAGAGAGTTGATCCTTGTTCATTTATTTTGCTCCATCTCCAGTGAATTCTCTTTTTCTCAATCCTGTCTTGTTATTATGTTGATCCCAGACATTCTCTTGAAACACCCAACAGCATAGCAGAACGTACCTCGTGACACAGTAACTGCTGCTAGTATCACGATATTATCCATTTTATTGTGGCCCTATGTCTCCAATGAAGTCAGTTGGATAGACAGAAGGAGTTGTGTACGAGGTGCAGGGAAAGAGAAAACAGAAAATAACGGCGATCCGGTTTTTTACATTTTTTAGTGAAAAAACTGTCCCCATCTCGTTTCTTTCTCTCTGTCCCTATTTAAATTACATTTATTTTGTCGTTTTGTGTGTTATGTGTAGAGTGTAGGTAGGTAGATACATACATTACTTTTGGTTAAATATTTTAACAATTTACTTCTCTCCATCTGACTTTTCTCTCTCTCTCTCTTCTATGAAAATTTCTCAACTGAAATACATTACCAACTGTAAACTTTATAAATACACACTATAGAAAGTTTTATCCCGAGTATTTTCTGCCGGAATTCTGTTTGAAAAGAGCAAAGGACACATAAACTCTGCATTATTTAACTTCTCGGTTGCTCCGCATTCGAAAAGAAATAAAAAAAGTACAGGAGTCTCGAGTCGCAACCCTTACGAAATAATTCTTATTATTCTCTTTCTTTCCTCTGAAAAAAAGAAAGGCAAACATTTTCCTTGCCATTTTCCTTTATCCGGAGACTCGGTGTTTGGGTAAATTAGGTGCATTTGCCAGCATCGCTTAGCCTTACATTTAGTATATCACGCGAGATCGCTCGCTCCAGAGTAACTTGGCGCAATACAAAATGGTCCTTTATACGCTGTAACAGCTCGGCTTCGCTGTAGCGCCCAGAGTTGAGTTCGTCTAATGAAATTAATGAGAATAGTTGAAATGAAAATGGTGGAAGTTAATGACTTGGAAATCAACAACACGGCAACACAATAATGTATACATACATTACATTGTGAAAAACGGTCCACGTTTCAGAGTAATAGTGGTTGCGTCCCATAAAAACACCGCCAACATATGGTAAATCAGTCCACCAAGTTGGTAGCTCACAAAAGCTCAAATGTTACAATCTAACATTCTCCACAGTTCTATACTACTACAGTCCTTTAATATTCCTCGGTTATAAATGACAGAGCTGACTGACAAATGTTAAAAAAGCGCAAAGGAATGTTATAATCGTAAAAGCAGTAAAAGTGAAATGGAGGGAGATAAACAAAACCGAAAAGTTTCATGTACACATAGTTTCAATGACGTCAGAAGCTACAAAACCACACATAAAATTTCATTTTCGTCGTTTGAAATGCATCGATACTGATAGTAGAGCAAAAAACCGAAAATAGTCCGACATGACATCAATCAGGAATGCCTCCTCGTCCTCCCAGACAATAAGGGTCCACCTGCTGTTAGCCAGTACAACACCAGCAACCATACCAAGGCATTCATTTGTGAGAAGTTGTCTCAGGTCAAATCACACATCGTCGGATCACTCTCTCAGGACATTCCCTTTTGGAAATATTGCCTGTGTGCTTGCTTGCACTTACTTCTGCAGTCTAGTCAGACGCGACAAAAATGGGAAATGGCTGGAGGCATCTGCACAATATGCATAGATATGAGCATGAACACCATTCCGAGATTATCTCAGTCGCCTCTGAATGGATAGGTAAACATGGCGAAGAATGTGCTTCATAGCGTTTTTTGTTGGATGAAATAGAATGGAAAGCAGGATCTGTAGATGGATACAGGTTATTTTCTGGGCGAAAAAATCCATCATCTTCCTAAGTGATTGATTCCTTCACACTACTCCTGTGTGTTCACACTTACACATGCTGTAAGAGGAAGAATATTATGCTCGGAGTCACAAGTGAAGTGTGCTTATGTACAGAAGGACACATCATCAGCCATCCAGCCGTACACACAGCACACACATTCTTTATTGCTTTTCCTCATTCACACTTTCGCCTTCCATTTCATTTCCAGAGGCACCGAAGCAAGCCAGTGAACATCTCACAGCATTTCCTTCTCCACCATTCACTTCTTCAAGTCTGTCACTTTCAATGGAATAAATGTACGTTCCTGTTTGAATGGCTACATATTTTATTTTCACTCTTCTCCAGCGAAGGTTTTCCAGCTTTTCCACCAGCGGACATGTTTTTTTTGTCCTGGTTAACTTTATTCATTCATTCATGTATGTACACATAGAACGAAGACTCTAAGGAGGCTCCTCTAACTTTCTTTTTCATATTTTTTGGTGCAATTCATTTTGCATTCGAAACGCGATTTGGGCTTCCTTCTCTCGTATTCTTCTCCAGTTTCTCTTCTCCGTTCTCCAGAGCTCGCTTGTCCGACACACTCATATACTACATATAACCTGTAATATGTTCGTCCTACACATATGTTGTAAAAGGTGAAAGGGAAGAGCGAAATGACAAGACCAATGCTTCGCTGATAACAAATGAGCATTTGTGGAACAATTCGAAGTGCTGGAGTCACTCCCTATAACAAAAAATGATAATGGAACTTCACTTTTGAAAAACCTTATACATTTATTTTGACTTCGTCATCAAAATGTCCAGATAAAAATGTAGAGAGGAAATCCCACCTGGACAGGGCAATCTGACAACAGATTACTGCATGTTTAAAAATCATGAAAAGATATGTCGTTACCTATCTCGGCGGTTGGCAGGAGAGGAGAACACATTTTTTATCGGAATCGCATGCTGCAAAATGAAAATCTCATTGGAATTGTTTTTTTTCTATTTCAGAATCTGAAGAGCCAGATTATGACGACAAACGTTTGGGTGGAACAGGTAGGTTCATAAGAGACAAAATCAAAGAGATATAATTGCTCTCCTAAATTCTTTGATGAGATAAAATTCAGAAGAGAAGTGAAGCAAAAAGAATAAAAGCCTTTGTAAGCTCAATTGACTTAATGGCATTTCTAAAAATGGTGAATGGGAAATTTTCCCTTTGATAAAAGCCTTGAATTCTTTTTGTCTTTTTTCTAAATGAATGCCTTACGCGAACTCAAATTGGAAAATGTAAAATAATTTGGTGAATTTACTTTTTGCTCATAGGAATGGCACGACTACAAATTAATGTGGAATCCAGAGGATTACGGTGGAGTGGAAACGCTGCATGTTCCCTCCGAACACATATGGCTTCCGGATATTGTCTTATATAACAAGTAAGTCATTCACGGATGCTTTACTATTCAGAGTGCGTTTTTGTTTAAAAAGCATTCGGAGTTAAGCCATGTATTGACCGCAGTTTAAAAACTTGTCGTTTTAACTTAATTCTGGCTGCAATGCAGTGTAGTTGCCAGATAAAGCCTGTGCCTGTTTGAAAAATGGAGTTTGCTCATGTAAAATGTTATTTACTGTTCAAATCCACCTTAAAGCACATCGTGCATGTTGCTGTCACATGAGAGAATTTATGAATATTTCAGAAAATGGTTACTGCAAAGCCGAAGAACTTAAGACAAGACTTGAGCGGAGAAAAAGGTTGACAAGGCTGTAGAAGTTGTATTGTAATCCTCTCTTGTCCCTGCTTCAATGGCAGTTTTATAAATGACCAAGAGAACCAATGGCCAAAAAAATTGTGCAGGCAGAGCACACAGGTTGCCTTGTTCATCTTAACGTGAAGGATTACTTGACCTGTTATAATCCAGTGAGGCGCTCGCTCTGGAAAAAGGTCACGCATGGCTGGTTTTGGTTCATTTCACATCTACATTTTTTTATTTCCACTTCAGCACCAACCAGGGCACAGCATCACATTTTTCTTTATTTTTTGGAAAAAAATTGCATCATTTTTCATGTTTAAAAAACGATTTAATATATGTATTTTACATCAAACTGCTCCTATTTTCCCGGATGATGGACACGTGCTTAAGCATAATATCGTCTCGTTTTGTCTGCTTCCCTTCGTTTCTCATTTTATACTATAATACTCGTTTTCAATGAAATCTGTTCCGACGTCGTTCATCTCTTATTGTATCTTATTTGGAAAAAGGTTTTATGTCATGGTTCACATATTGCAATGACTGACTGACGGACTAACTGGAAAACCTGTGTACGAAGTGGCCTGGATCCTGTTTCAATCTATTTTATTGAACAAGAAATGGGGTTATGAAACGGAGGATATGAGCCGTGAATGATGGTCAAGATTATTATGGAGATTATGCTGGTACGGCGATTTCCTCGTTTTATCTATTCTTTCATAAAACGACCGTGAATACGACAAGATTAAAAATGAAAAAGTAACCAGTTATCAGACAGACAAGCATGTTGATGATAAGTGATGATCACAGCAAAATGGTCCACACAATGTCATTCACAAAAATGTAATTGATGTTGTGCGAATAAGCGAGTGAGCGGCTTGTGCGAATTCTGCTGCTTCCTTTGACGACTTAAACATAAAAAATTTGGGAAGGGAAAACGAGCAGGGGATGGATATGATAGCGTACTTTATTGCACTTTTAATTATCCATTTCCAAGAACCCCCTTCGTCATCATAACTCATAAAAACTGCGGAAGAACTCATAAAAATATGCTTTTCTTTCCATTCGATTACTTTTCGTATCTGTAAAAGGAAGAAAAGCAGAGAGATTGTAGGAGGCATTAGCATTATTTGCTGCAATACTGCTCAATTCTTTGCTCACTTCTTTCACTTCTGCAGGAGCAGGAATCAATTAGGAACAGTTTATGTTCGCTCGTTTCCTTCTGCAGCATTTAGCAATCTCATAAAAAAACTTCCACTTGATTGATCCGCTTCTCTCGTAATCATGAAATACATAAAAGTTGAAAATATATAAAGTTGTCCTTGGGAAATAAAATTGAGAGAAAATTGAAATAAACGGGTTCACTGCAGATAATTGCTTACGGTTTCTGTTATTTAGTTAAAATACACACATACAGCACAGCATTTTGAAATATCAAAGATAAAACTTTAACGCTCACTTTGACAAGGATATACATACGTACAATGGTAGCTTATTTGCGACATAGTGAAAGCAGTGGCGTGACATACTGGAAGCGTTGCATGATTAAGTTTCGTGTTTCGTTTGGTTAGAGAGTAAAAGGAAAAGTGAAATCTCTTTATGCATGAAAACAAAGCGAAAACGTCGTCTGGATAAGGATTGTCTAAACTTTGCAATCCGCAAAGCAAAGCGTTTTCTTATCTTTTCCTTTTGCAATTCACTCTTGCTTGCTAATTTCAAGTGCCTTTCCAGCAGCCACCCCTTTTGTTTAGTGTGTACAGAAATCCTTCAGACAAAAGTTGTGATGTTCTGTCCAAGAAAAGCTCTAGAAGTCACAGTAAGAAAGGTTCTGGGGTTGGATGAGATTTCTTTTTGTTATCCCAGTTCCACTCGTGTGTCGTGTCTTTGCATGGTGTCCACTCATCACATTACAAATTACACCATTACAATAATCCGAGAACAGATATTATTCTACAGAAGACGAGAACTTAATAAACAGGAAAGATGATGATTCCAAAATAAATCTCCTTGTTTGTGGACAAGCTGAATTTAATCTGACGTCTTTGCACTCTTCTTCAATCTTTACCTATGAACTTTATCAAGCCCTATACAAACTTCACGTTTCACAGCAGTTAAGAAAGATGAAAAGCTTTACTGCTGACTTGAGTAATCCAAAAATGCTACCGTAAACATATGAAGAATCTTAGGTAAAAATACTTATATGTGATGATTAAACAAGAAACTAATCTTTTTTGAATCCAGTGCGGACGGGAATTACGAGGTGACCATAATGACGAAGGCAATTCTAAATTATACTGGAACGGTAAGATGGAAACCTCCGGCAATCTACAAGTCGTCCTGTGAGATTGACGTTGAATACTTCCCCTTCGATCAGCAAACCTGCACCATGAAATTCGGCTCCTGGACATTTGACGGTTGGTTAATCATTGCATGATGATGATATGAGATTTGATATTTGGTTTGATATTTATTTGATATTGAATTAAATTATTTACTAATTACGAATTTACATGCCACACTTAAGGTTATACGGTGAGACAGATTTTTTATATATTTTAATTAATTATTTAATTTAGCTATTAAACAAATTCATCGTATTATTATGCACTCCTTACATACATGCATCACATGAATATAAAAAACTATTTCCGAGTAGAATTGGATGTTATGGAACAATTAAACTGTTTCTGCTAAGTAGGATAAGACTGTTATTCGTATCAAAGTCAGTAACGTTTGCAATTCTCGTAATCTTGCAATGCCATAGGTGGATTTGCGTCACATAAATCAAACGCTGGACTCAAATGACATTGAGCTCGGGATTGACCTGCAGGACTACTACATTTCTGTGGAGTGGGATATCATGGCAGTGCCAGCTTCTCGTAATGAGAAATACTACTCGTGTTGTGAAGGTATATAGCAAATTTTTCAATTTTATTCCCCTTTTCTCTCTTTCCACAGAAATGAAAAGTTTTACATGGGAAGTATGAATTTTTTAGAGCCCTATCCGGACATTTTATTTAACATTACCCTTCGGCGAAAGACCTTGTTTTACACAGTGAACCTGATAATTCCTTGTGTGGGTATCAGTTTCCTGTCCGTGTTGGTCTTTTACCTCCCCTCTGACTCGGGTGAGAAGATGTCTCTCTGTATTTCCATTCTGCTCTCACTCACCGTGTTCTTTCTCCTCTTGGCTGAGATCATTCCACCGACTTCTCTGGCAGTGCCACTGCTGGGCAAGTATCTCCTTTTTACCATGATTCTCATCACACTCTCAGTCATGGTCACCATCGGGATTCTCAACGTCAACTACCGATCTCCGGCCACTCATAAAATGAGTCCGTGGGTTAGACAAGTGTTCATTGAATTGTTACCCAAGTATCTGTTCATTAAGAGGCCAAACAAAGAAGATGACGACGAAGAAGACGAGATGAACGACGGCCCAGGTTTTGGTGGTGGAGGCGGAAGCCTGGGCGGAGGTGGCACTAATCTCCAAATTTGTCATATACATGGGCTTAATCCTCCACCGCAGGAAATTGATATCCCTTTTTATCCTTCCTCGCCCATTTTCCTTAGCGAGTCAGAAGCACTTCGCCACAATTTTGGAGATGTGAGACGATTCCCGTCGGAAATTGAAAAGTCGGTAAGATGTGGTTATTTTTAACGTACTGTGCTCGGCTGGGTCATGTTTTGAATACGTTTTAAAATGCCATTCATATTGCATACCTACAACTTAGCCGGTAAGGCGTACTGGAATATGGAATATGTACATTTGTTCGGTAAAAGTTTTCCGTCGGTCTCACTTTCACGTTTGTATCAGTTCATCTGTAATTAGCGTAATTGTATTTTCAGTTCCTAGCCGAGCGTAAAAATATCAAAAGAATAATAAGCTTTTTGACAAATTACTGTTTCGCTGTTCGCAGGCCACCAACATTCGATTTATTGCTCAACATATGAAGAATAAAGACCGATTCGAGGCGGTAAGTAAGAAGTTAACCTTTAAATATAAAAATACTCATAAATTACACTTACCTTGATAGCGAAAGGTGCGCCTTTAAAATTTCCATCCACTTCTTCGGTCGTAAGGGTCTGACCTACACGAGGGAATACACAACTTTGGAGAGTTGAGGTAGTAAAGTTCCAGAAAAAAAGTAGCAATGGAAATACATAAAATGGCAAGTCCATAAGAAGGCAGTTTTTCAGCAGGAGCAATTTCAGTTTCATTCATTCCTATTTTAGTATGCATTAAACCGCATTTTTACAACAGTCGTAATATAAAATTATTTGATATTATTATTATTCGTTTGGGATCGAAATGAAAGGTCGAATTTTTAAGAGTTAAGCTACGCCGTGTTTTTGTTGGAGTTGAAGTGTCTTCTAACTTTCGGGAGAATCTTCTATCAAGCATGTTATGCAATAAACGATCGTAAAACACTCTTTTTATGGAGAAGTAGGCACTCACCGTTTTATGGGCTTCTTGTAAAATAGGGAGAGAAAAGGAAATTTTGTTCAATTTTTATGGCTGCACATTTATTTACATTTTTTGGAAGACAGGACACGAAGCGAAGAAGGGATTCTTCCCAGTGCGCGAGGAATAAGAATTACTAAAAGCATTTGTTTCATGTGGTGAATTCACAAAAGAATTGCAGTGTTATATTTTAATATGATTTATTGTAGATTGAAGAAGATTGGAAGTACGTGGCAATGGTGCTTGATCGACTATTTTTATGGATTTTCACCGCAGCGTGTATTCTCGGTAAAAAAAAAAGCATTTCATATGCGCTGTTGAAATGATCACAGCGTCTTTTATTCTCAGCTTTTCCTTTCGTATCATGATGACTGGTACTTTAATTACTTCTAGGAACGATTGGGATCATTTTCCAAGCGCCAAGTTTATACGATACCACTCGGCCCATTGATGTCGTGTACTCAAAAATTGCCAAAGCGAAATTGATGCAAATGGGACCGGAAGAGGACTAAAATATATTCACAGAATAATAATAATAAATAATATAATAATCTTGTTACGTACATTACATACTGTAACTTATTTCAATTTGTGTAATATTAGATTTTATTACTTAAAAGTAGACAACATTACAAAAGTAATTGTGTCATATTGTGTAAAACGATAATAATAAAAATGTATAAAAATCTCAGAGAAATCTAAAGCACATTTTACAGAAATGTAGACGGTATACTCAGGAAGTGCTTACTTTGTACCGTGAAGGCAATTGATTTACATAACTCTTTTCTATAGCAGGCTTACTTCAGTTGCAGGCTTATAAGTTATAACTTATAATAAAATACAATCGTCAAATATTAATAGTGATTTAAATGGTACTCTAATCAAATTCAAAGGTGCGCAATTGACATTTTACTTAAATCTTAGATATATAGCCCCCTTGTTAGAGAGAATTGGATACAACAAAGGTAAATACTACAATCCTTATCGTAAATTTATATATTGAAATGGTTAGCTATATTTGATCACTGACATTCAGTTCATCGATGCTGATATGCTGAAGCAGTACTGAAAAATACTCATAGATCTATGCTGTATGCATAAGCATGAATCTGCATTCAAATGTGGATTGCTTAATACTAATGACGAATAAGTTAATATAATTAATGTACATAATAGTTGTAGAAATTACGTTCTTAACAATAGTTTTAAACTAACGCATAATGAATAGGTAGCACTAAGCTCACACTACTTTTTGTACGTGTCTGTGTCTGTCTGTGTACACCAAAGTCAGTTAAAATAAATCCTAAAATAATTTGTAAAAAAAAATGTTTTCTTGTTCAAAACATTCGTAATTGGGAAATTGGTAAAAATATAAGTTAAATCAGAATTTGTTTGTACGCTAATTTCGAAAATTTTAACCGAATCATCATAGTTGTAATTATAATTGTAATATTTAATACGCAAATAACTTAAGGTAATGCTGAAGTGGAGATACAACTTCTCATCATGTCTCAATTCAAATCGTTTTGTAAGTAAGTATAGATTCATTTAACCGATAGTTTCTTACACACTAGAAGCATTTAGTTTCAGTAATAGTGATAAATGAAGAAAACGTTTACTGTTTCATCTCTGGTAACAAAATGTCACACACAATAACGGGAAACTATTAAATAAATGTATACATACTACTAATCTATTTCAAAGTATGTAACTTGTGAAAAATACGTGAGGAGAGTGATTAAAGTAAAAATAAAAAGTTGTTATATTTGTTACAAAATGATGCGCCTATACTTTTCTTTATGTGACAGATATTACTCAAATTCCATTTATTTCTCTTTCACAAAAATTTTGGTGGTTCGCTTTATTGCAGTTATTGTTATTGGTACAAGTGTACTCATGCATTATTTTTTTTCTTGGACTTATTATTTGCTTTCAATACAAAGTTATTATTTTCATCAATAACGGCGAACTCACGGAGCGGAATAGTCTGATTCAACAAAGAATTTGTCTGCTGGATTTTGAGTTGCTTAAATTTCTTCTCCAGGTCTAGAAAATCAAGATTATGGTATTTGCCGCTCGCCTTACTTTTTTTCTTTTGCGCACTGGAAACGCTCCTTTCTTTATTCTTGGAGCGATCTCTGGCTGAACGACTTTCGCGAAACATTTGAACCTGGTTTAATTCTGGCTTCGGGTCGATTACAGTTGTCTCTAAGTATACTTGTCCATTTTTTGTCGTTTTCATGATGGACTGAGTCTTCCGAGTTTGCCAGATGCTCTCCAGTTCACGGCCAAGTAAATGTGGCTTCTTTCCTGATTTTAGTTGGTCAGCCTCATGTGACGTCATGTAACCACAGTAGTTTTCTTCGGTAAGCCGCTCATAATCTCCTGCATTGTTGCCGGGGAAAATGAGCCTCCATTTGCCACGGTTCTTCATCTCATGCTGAAATTGTTTGATGAGGCACTTATTTGGAACGCTGTCATTCACTTTCGGCGGAGTCGAACTACGCGACCCAGTCCGCAAACTTTTACTGGGTAAGGATTGAGGCTTTAGGGGTTCCTTCTTGCCATCCTGGTTGCACAAGATGTCTCCTAAGTACACCATATTGAGCAAATCAGTCAGCAATCCAGTTTTCACCTCGTGGTCCACTGGAAGATCCAAGTTAAAACTGGGCGAATGATTTACCTCTAGCAATATCGGATTCAGATGACGGTCAATGAGAATGTCGAAGCCGAGAATTTCAAAGCAGGAGCAGCCTCGGTCCCTTTTCGGAAAGTGGGTTCTGTAGTTATGTTTCAGTGTTGGAAGTGCAACTAAGATTGTCTTAATCACAATGTCATCGATAGCTTGACGGAGTCTTTCGACGTCATAACCATTTTCTGACAACCACCCGTAAACTTCACTCAGCTTTCTCTTGCTTCCACCAGCTTCCCGAACGTAACTTTCACTGAACTTGTTGAGAGAGTAGTTGGTGAGGTGCATGTAGGCCATATCGAAGTTGTTGCGATTAGGGACATCATATTTAACAGTGGCAAACCGTGCGATTCCTTCGTCGTAAATGTAAAGTCGGAGAGGGTCCACGCAGGTGAGGAGGACATAAATGCGCTGGTCGAATTTGTAACCATCGATGAGAAACGGGTGAGGCATGTAGACCTGACACACACACCTTACGAAGGGTGAAAGTTTCCTTATGTCCTTCATGAGAAATATTCCTTTGCCCTGGCAGCCTGACTCAGGTTTTATGATGAAAAATACAGATTGCTTCTTTCGATGCATGAAGGAAACGGCGTCTGATGATTGTGTAGGGAGGTCCCAAGTTTCCGGAAAAAAATTGTAGTCCAGAGGAAATAATTTCTTCAAGCGATTGAGGTTCCTACCTAAACGGTCCTTCCGACATATTTCGTACATTCCAGGAAAGTGATTCATCCGCTGCAGAGGTGCGTTGAGTCCCCAGCACACGGAGTACATATCTTGAACTCGCCGCATCTGCATAATCTTATCTGGTGGTAGAGGCGCGTCACTCCAGTTGATGTTCCACAAGGCGCTTTCGTCGACGACTTCAAACCCAACTTCTTTGGCCACCATAGGAAGCACTTCATACCGGGATCCAATTAGACATATTCGCTTTTTGCTGAAAGAAAAAAAAATGTTTGCACATTTGTTTTATAACAATAAAATTTGTCTTGTCGCGCACATTTTTTACAGTAATTTTTCTGTTCATGTTTAGATCGCTTATAGTGTGCACCTTATCACTTTTGACATGGCCGATTGCATTGTTTTAGCATGGTTTCCGGATGTAGTAGCAGGTAGCAGGTCATAGATCCCTCTCGGATAGAATCTACCTCGAAGGCTTTCGGAGATTGACCGCTGGCGCGACAGTGCGTTTGCCTTAATACTTGAAATCGCACTGGCTGATGGATATTTATGTTTCGAATCTGCTGGAAAATTCTTTTTTGATGTTTTTCTAGCGTTCCAAAGGGGACTGCTTCTGGAAGACATTATGGGAGAAGTGGCTATATATTATGGAATAATTGCATATACTGATTAATTTTGAGATATACGATGAAATTCAATGTTTTGGACCAAAAATTGGCTTCACTAAAAATAAGAATTGCATAAAAATTATGTGGCATTCATTTCAGTTTGGGTTTTGTCCAATAATCTTGATTATCTTTGACTGGGTTTCGATGGTCACAATGGCACCACATCCTGCTGACTTCCTGGTAAGAGGACCCTCTGGAAGGGCGGATACCAGAAGACGACATATTATGCAAGGTGCGTTATGGACCAATAAACTAATAAAATACTCGTATAACCACGGAAATTGCTTGGACAATTAAACCCCGTAATTAACTTGCCACACACACACCGTACTACTTTCTTAGGTACGTAGTTCAATGGTGATTTTCCGCTTGCATCATTAATTTATGCTGATATAATATGCACCATCTGTGTGATTAGCATTGATTAATTTGAAATAAAGTCGTAACAAACAATTTTACGACTGGAATAACCGGACGAACCTGTTAAAGCGATGCAACGACAATATCGAAATGGAAATAATTTTGGGTCACCACAGAAGACAATCCGATCCGTACATCATGAAAAAGTGTATGCAATTTCAATTGCTCACCGTATGCACTTCTATCAGAAGCATATTGAAATAATTTGATGGTGACATTTTCAGTCTCGCCAGGGTGTCAATTGTGGCCAAATTGACTGGATGAAATGCTACCACAAAGGTTTTACAGAATTCGTAAATGTCGCATTGTTGTGGTTGCAGCAACTTTCTTCTTTCTCTTAACTGCTACCGCAGCTTCCTCCACTGAAAATGGAGGTGACGATACAAGTGCATCAACACAACGTGGGTTAATTGACTCCACAACTGCAGTGGAGTATAACAGGGATAATGTTTCGGCGGATTCAATGGCCACAGACGTTGAAAAGCAGCCCAAGAAGTCCTCCGGTGTTCTCAACAGTGTAATTACAAATTTTTACAAATTGTGATTGTATTGATCAGTTGTAAAATCAACGATGTAATTAATTAATGGTGTAATTTATTTTTTACAAACCTATCTTAAGTATTTGCAAGGAGTAGGGGTCCAATCATTACAAAATACCGTGAATAAAATCCGGCCACCACCATCTAGTATAACACGAGCTCCCGCATATAATCCTGCGTCAGCGTGGCTACTGCGGCCCCGCCCACAACCACCCCGACCACCTCCCCCACCAGAGATTGACTATTTCAATCCCCCCACTACGAGACGATATTACAGACCTGATCATCTTCCCCCCGAAATTGATTACTTCAATCCTCCCACAACTAGACGATATTACAGACCTGAACAACCTCCCCAAGGAATTGATTATTTCAATCAACCCACAACAAGACGCTACTATAGACCAGATCAACTTCCTCCAGAAATTAATTATTTCAACCCACCAACCACACATAGATATTACAGACCTGAACCTCCTCCACCTGCTCCACCTCCAATAGACTATTACGAACAAGCAACGACACAGAGATACCACAGACCTGAACTACCTCAACCCCCAACACCTCCTGTTCAAAATAATCACGAGCAAACAACAAGAAAGTATTACAGCCCCGAATTAGGCCCCCCTCCAGTACGCACTGAAGCTCCACCACCACCTAAAGATCCACAGCCTTCAACCACTGCCACTGGCGGTGATAGTCTGCTTTCCTTAACACCTCCAAGCGTATTTAAAACAGAGGAGCAAAAGCAAGCATACCAATTTCTATTATTTCTGGAAGAACAAGAACGTCAGCAAGGAGGAAAAACTGTACCACCTACAACAACAAAACCACCCAAACCGAAGCTCCCACATATTATTGAAGTTGCCACAACTCCAGAATATGACGAGTACGATGATCCCGACTATGGTGTAGGGACTAAGCGAATTTCAGCAGCAGGGCCACCCACTCGAAAACCGCGGCCAGTGACCCCATCAGCCGGAAATGCGCCACCACCAGCATACAATCCTTATCAGCCTCCACCTCATCATTACCCGCAATTAGAGAACCCAACTAGCAGACCAAGTGACCACTACCATGAAAATTTCCAGCCAACTTCTTCAGCTGAAATTGCTTCCCCAGTAGTAACCCCACTACCTCCGTTGACTCCAGAACAACTGCACAGGATACAATTAATCGTGTCCATCATGAAACTAAGAGAAAAGCAAAAAGAGAAAAGTACTGCTACTCAAACCGCACCAGGTGAAGTACCACTTCCAGCTGGACCACCCACACAATCGCCGTTCGAATTCGTTCCGCGACTTGTCATGAATCCTTACATTCCTCCCACTCGACTTACCACCACCACCGATAATCCTAGCGATGCAATTCAAGATCTTGCGAATTTATTCGGCTCTCTTGCTGTTGGTAATCTGGCTGGAGTTGTGGACGGAACATTGAAGTTTGCTGGAACCGGTGTGTTCAACAACCTTAACACTTGGAATGCCTGCACCCGAGGAAACTGTGATCAGGATGACGTGAAAGCAGTTGGCTCAATTGTTGATGAAAGACCTCAACCTACATCAGCAGCGCTACCTATTCCCCCTCACCGCCACCCAGTTCAAAATCCCTATCCTGGGAGTGTCCCAGGGTCTTGATTTAATGCACAGCATGATTAATTTATAATGAAAAGTAAAAAAAAAATAAGTAAAACCCAAAGAAAACTGTTTGGTTGATAAAGAGAATTTTTATTATGCATGAGCATGAAATACGAATAATTTTGTCCAGCTTTTTGTACAGTACTTAGGCCATTTCTCACTCTTCATTAATCCTTATTCCATTTCAAAACCTCCTTTCTCAAGTTTCTCTCCTTGTTGTGTTTAGCATCGCTTCCTTTTCTCCTGTCGCCCACCGGAGTAGACGATATGTTGGTGATTGGACTCATTCCCAATAGTTGGCTCTCATAAATTGCAATTAAATCGCTGTAGACAGTTTGTTGGATCACGCTTTGATCTCTTGAACCGGGTCTTTTATTATTGGGAGGAATAATCGATTTTTCTAATTCGTCCAATTTGACAGGTGTTATAATGATTGGAGGTGGAGGTGTATCATCCGGCTTTTCCAATTCCAAGATGTTCTTGACACATGCTTCCATCCCAGCTATTTGTTTGTCTAACAGCTCCATATCGCACTCGGCAATTCGGGACATGTCAGAAAACTGTTCCCCGCAATCACCAACCTGTGATCTTGTAGATGGGGAAACTGACTGGAACGGATAATTGAGACCACCACTGCACTGGTTATTTCCTGAGTTCGGAGAGTGTGGAAAGGTGGAAGGGGGAGGAGCGCATTTCGTAAAAGCGTTAAAAATTCGTTTGCGGAACTCGGTGAAAAAACTGAAAAATCCTCCAAAAATGGGCTTTGCAGGAAAATTTCTGTTTGCTTTATCCTCCTGACGAAAAACAGTTGCCTCTCGATTATTGTTCATCTTATTCCGTCTTATCATTCATTCCAAAATTTTAAATACCAATTATTAAGAATCAAAGTCCATCACTGTTAGTGAGGTTGTGCTGTAATTGTAAATATGTAGAGAGTCCGGACACAGAATTTTTCCAGTTTTAAAGTTTGAATTTATGTAGAGATCAGATTGAAGGGGGTTTCATCGATAGGTCTCTATGGCTTTCTGCATTCTGGAACTTCAAAATGAAGAACGGTTGTTCGTTCCAGACATAAAATAAAAACATTCATACTAAAGCTCGTATACAGTTACTCAAACTCTTTTTATCTTTTAGTAAAATATCTTACGTATGCGTATTTTGTAAAGTATATAAAAAGAAGTCAGTGAAATACAACGCAACGTAAACTGATCGATAAATAGAGAAGATGTATAGCGGAGCGAAAGGATTTACACGAATTTCCCTCGCCCACCCTGTTAATATCTACGTTTACAGGAATGGAGTTGAGGGCGACGGTCCAAAACTGGTTCATATATCGATGGAACAGAAAAAGAACATGAAGACTGTACTACAAGCAATTGAGAGAAGAATGAAGCTTTCCGCATCGTACCCCATCGCATTGTACAAGATGAATGGTATAAAGGTTAAACAGAGTTACGAGTTGGAAATGTACAACAACTACGTGGTAGTTACAAACATCGAGAAAAGGTTTAAATTTGTCGACTATGGGAAAGTGAAGGAACCGCTGGTTGTAATTGGACACGATTCAAAGCACGTGAACAGGAATATGAATCAAAAGCGACCGGATCCAATGATCAAATTAATAAGAATGGATGAAGAAGAAAAAAGATATGAAATGGGACAGGGAGACTGTCCAGATCTAGAAAACGATGTAACGATAAAACGGTCGAGAAGTTTCACGCAATGCTGCTCGGATGAAGTGGTGTGCATTGAGGAGGATGATGATAAGCTTCCAGAAGAACCTGAAAAAGAACATGGCCTCGAACCACTCCCCGCTCATTTAAGTGACCTCATTCAGAGATACAGCAATATTGGCAGTGACATTTTTAAAATCTACCAGCTTAAAATTAAAAGAGATCTTGGTCTGGACGTTGAATCCAATTTCCCCCCAAACCCTGAACCCGAGGACTCGCAACTAAACGATAGCCAAGTGTGGAACGAAGAATTTACAAGTATGTAAGTAATACCTATATTAGTGTGACTTGAACAAGTTGCATCAAAGGGCTGAAAATTGCGCAGACCAGAATATTTTTAGAAAAATGGTTGACAAATAAATGATAATTCAAAGTCAAAGTAATCTGTTTAAATGATGTTTATGTCATCATTTATAGAAACGAATATGCCATTTGTTGACAGGTTACAAATCTTGCACCATTTTTCTATCGATTTACAGATTACAGACAGCCTTTTAAAAAATGGCAGCTTCAGTTGTTAAAAATAAATTCATATTAATAATTCAATATTACTGTTTAACATTCAGCCCTGCTGCCTCACATTAAAAAATTTATCATTAAAGAATCGAAATTTTCAGTTTTCAAAAGCAATTTTTAAAATGGCAGTTGGATCGGGGAAGTCGAGGAAGTCCTTTTTTTCGGGAAAGTCCCACAGTTCGGGCGCCAAGGAGGAGAATAAAACACATGCTTCTAGCAACTCCAGTGCGAAAACGCAAAGCACGTCCGCAGCATCTTATTCAACTGCATCATCCTCCTACTCCTCATCTTCATCTTCTCACCCTAAGCCCACGCCGACAAGCCAGGAATCTTCACATTCCTCACCGACAGTTACACCGACAGATACACAGAAAGTTTCACCGACAAGTAAGGCGACAGCGACACCGACCCCACCTAAACAAGCAAGTCCCCAAGTGTTTTCCATCCCCAAACCTCCGAGTCAAAATCATCCCATAACCGATGCGCTGAATAAGCCACACGTAATCCGATTGCCGGGTGGCCCAAGAGGTATTCCAGGACGATGTCCTCCTTGCGGTCCCCCACCCTTCGGTCCCCCACCCTTTGGTCGCCCACCCTGCTGTCCGCCTCCATGTTGTCCTCCACCTTGGGGATGCTTTCCACCTCCCCCTCCTTGCTGTCTACCTCCTCCAGGATGTGTGCCTCCACCCTGTCAACCTCCACCAGGATGTTTTCCACCTCCGTTTTCCCCTGTATGCAATTTTCCTCCGTGCGGTGGAGGCAAGCAATTAATTCGTGTACCGAAAGGAAGCGCACCCCCTTGCTTCCCAGGCCTTCCATGTGGCGACGGAAGAGGTCCACAACCATGTTATAACAATTGCAATTTCTACACTTCCGAGCAAGCAAACGGCTCAGGCCCATGTCCAGCAAGCTTTCCGCCTTCACCTATGATGTCGGTGCCTCCTCCACCTTATGGAGGGATGCAACCTCCAGGATATCCTGGAATTCCTCATGCAGGTTATCATCCAATGCCTCCTCCTGGATTTACTGGAATGCCAAATCCATATCCATCTTACAGGGGCGAGGGTGGATACGATCCGCGGGTGATGGGGTCCCGATTTTTAAATACGGGTCTCGGAATGAGTTCTTGCGAAGACTTTTTTGATGGCCTAAAGCTTTTGGAAACCGCTTCTTCCTTGAAATGTTTTAAATCTAAAACTCCATCCCCCACCTGTACTCCTCCCAGCATTCATCATTCACATGCAACCTCAAAATGTACAGATCCCCGGAAATCTTTTGAGGCTACCAATAGGAGATCTTTTCCGAGGCCTCCCGGAAATTATTCCAAAAGCTGTTCCAGTCAGAGCCCTCAAAAGCCAAGCCTGCCACCACCATCAGATATAGGTGATGGGCGACTGAATATGTTATCAAATTCATCATCTTAATTTTAATATTTTAATCTATAAAAATCTTTCGCCTCCTCAAATTATCAGTTCTTAACAATAAAGAAAAGAATATTAAAACTAAAATGAAAACCTTAGCACAAAGACGAAAATTTCTAAACACAAAAAAGCGCTATGCTTCATTTTTATTTCCATCATTTTCATAAATATTAATCAAGAGGTTTGACATGAATGAGCGTTCCATATTTAATGTACATATTTGTATTAAATTATTTGCACAAATATTTAATTGTACTCTTTATGCTGATTTCATTAAACATTGCGAGAGACGGGTTATTTCAGCAGGAATTGAATTTACGAGGTCAGGTTTAGACAGCTTCTACCTCATGGGGAGCCATACGGGAGGCGTTGAGAACGAACACCTTGAAATCTGCTGGCAGCTCATCATCTCCGTACAAACGCTCGCAGAAGTAGACCTAAGATGATTTTACGTATTTAAAAATAATCATTCTCCGGATATTTTTTTTGTAATGTTTGATTAATTTTTTATTATTATTCCACTTACTCGTCGTAAACGGCAATTGGCATGAATTTGAATGCGGGTAGTTTCCACGTAGCTTGAACCGTAAGCTCGCCTGGTGAAGTCGCACAAATTGACTTGAACTTGATTCCATCCGTCGTCCAGACGCAGTGGCATGGTGCAATTGAAAGGTCGAATGCGTGTGCAACTCTGGAAATTGCTGGAGCGGAACCGACGCCGAATGTTCTTATCATCCAAAACCTCCACCTCGAAAGTGAAGTAGCGCTTCAGATTTTTTACCACAAGCACGAGGAACGGAAGGCGGATTCCCAGGCTGGTGTAGGGGCACACTGGAGTATTGATGTAGGTGGTGCTCACGTTGTTGCCAATTATTTCAAGGGTTACAGACCGAATGCAGGGATCAGTGATACGCTTGATGTGACCATTCATAACCTATGAAAAATACGACATTATTTATAATCAACTTGTTCCGTTTTAAAATTTTGATTGTTATGTCCCATTCAAACTTGATCATGTAGCTCACCTTTGTACACCAAATACTCAAAGGCTTGTTTCCAATCGCGTAAAACACGGAAAGGAAGCCGGCTTGATACGTGTTCCGAAACATTTTTAACGATGATATCACCCAAAGATAAACTATGAAAACCTTGCTTAATAGCAGACCGTTTAGGAGTCTTGAAAAAATTTTGTGCGAAATGACACTGAATTGGATCGCCAGAAGTCACAGGAAGTCAGGTAATAACAAAAACTAAAACATCTTCCTAAACGAATGTTTTTTTAATTCTCCAAAAATAGAATTATTATTTTCGAGAAAAGATGGCAAAAGTGCTCAAGTGATTCCATGGGAATTATGTGCATGGCTACACATATTTCTAATATGAACGAGGTCAGACAGATGTACAACCCAGCACGACGCCTAAAGGCCTAAGGCTGTGATAAATACTTGACTCAAGTAACTTGAGTGTGGTGCAAGAATAAAGTAAACCGTGAACATGTAAAGACTCCTTTAAATTGAAGGCCATTTTATACTTTCCAGATTTTATTCACAGATCCAATACTATTTACTATTTGTGGCCGTATTCAGAAACGAAGTTACCAGTTTTTTAACCAAAGTTTTGCCTACCACTTATTCAGAAATTTTTGGTAACCAAAAAATTCTACCAAAGTTGCATTTTTACCACGACTTGTGAATACGTGTATTCACAAATAACTTTAACCAAACTTTAACCAAAAAAAGTTGGTTACTTTTCTACCATGCTCCTAGGCATGGTAGAATGATACATTTCTTATGGGGAAACATTTTTTA